>MVJL01003420.1:0-32130 GCA_002156465.1 Macrocentrus cingulum
TTTTTTTTTTTTTTTTTTTTTTTTTTTTTTTTTTTTTTTTTTTTTTTTGTAATAACTCGGTAAATAAGGTAGATATAAAAAAATTTCATATGAGATAAATGATTTGAGATTGGATTTACTATAAAAAATGTGGAAATAAATTTTTTTTGTATCTTTTGTATTTTTTGAGATATGAATTTTTTTTTTTTATTTTGATTTTTCAAAATATTTCGAAAACCCGTTAAAATATCAAAAAAATGTATTCTACATTTTTTATAGAAAATAAAATTCTAAATTATTTAACTTTAGTACTATTTTCCCTTATCTCGCATAGTTACCGAGTTATCAGTAAAAAAACGAAAAAAAAAAAAAAAATCACGAAATCTCCAAGAACTTTTAGTAAAAATTTTTTTTTTCTGCTATTAAACGTCACAAAAGTTATTATTAAAATATATTCCAAATTATTCCAATACAAAATATCACAATTTCAATTAATTTCCTCGAAAAAAAAAATTTTTTTCGTCATAAAAAATTTAAATTATTTGATGTGTATAATTATTCTACGTTGGATTGTGGTGAAAAAAAATCGAATTTATACTGTTGATTGGCTCTTTACAAATCTTTTAATTTATTACATTTTGTCAGAGTGACAATGCTCGCTGAAATAGTGTTCCAAAAAACAGTCTCTTCAGCGAGCGAGTGAACGACGATTCAAAAAGGGACTAAAACTATTTCTCTTCTACCTTGGGCTGTGATTTGAATACATCCAGTTAGTGGCGCGTGTCCTGACTCTCGATTTGCACGGATAATACGCGCACCAGGGGATGGCGTCGGCACTCATTACGACGCTTTCAACAGTGTTAGAATGTGTCGCTCCAACACAAGATCGATCTGTCCAATCTACGATGTATCGAATGAAATAAATAATGACTGTCGTCCGGTTTAAACTAACGCCAAGACACTCCCCTCATTTTCACTCACTTCGTATACCATCTCTGTGCGCGGGTCACTCGTTAAACTTATTCGAGTTGCTATCGGTGTGGAACACCATTTTATATGCAAATTTCAATTCCGGCATTCGTTGCCCCTTTTGCTGTCCACCTTTTTTTCAACAGCAATATTCACTACGTGATTCAGCACTCAGTTAAATTAGTATGGACAACTTTAGTTTGTACGATAATTTAGTATTTTCATATTTTATAGGTATATAAATTTTTTTTTTATCGTTTTTATCATTTAAAAAATTTTATATCTATTTTATTATTTTTTTTTTTTTTTAGTAATCTTATAAATTATCTCGTTTTTTGTCGATAACTTGGTAAATAAACAAAATAATGGAAAATATTATTAGATATAAATAATAGAGAATTTAATTTTCTACAAAAAATGTAGAATAATTTTTTTTGAAATTTTGCTTTATTCTTGAGATATTTTGAAAAATAAAAATTTTTTTTAATCAATAATATCTCGTAAATTATCAAACATATAAAAAAATGTTATTAATGTTTTTTGTAGAAAATTTAATTCTAAATAATTTAATTTCTATAATATTTTTTGATATCTATCTTATTTACCGAGTTATTGTTAAAAAATCACGAATTCCACAGACAATTTTTTTTAAAAACGTCAAATTTTCAATGATTCTAAGTAATTTAGATGAAAAATTTGATTTATATCTTTTAAAGGGTTAATTTAAAAAATATCTTTCACAAGTTGTATTTTTTTTATCTACTATTTGAATTTTCTTTGTTAAGTTTATTTTATATTCAACCTTTCAAGTAAAATGAATGAAAAAAAATTTTAAATTCTCTTGGATGAAGAAAGTAAATATATTACGTTATGCAAAATAATTTTACAGAAAATAGAGTCTTGATATAGTAGAATATAGAGCTGTTGAAGTGATATAAGGTAATGAGGAAAGCCAAAATTCGAGCTAAACTTTTCTCTGTGATAGTGTAATCTTTTGCCAACATATTTATTTGAAGATAAGGTGAGAGACAAATAGTATGCAGCAACAAAACAGCAAAAAGACCCAAAGGTATATATATACCATACTTTTATTCAAGAGTTGAAAGTAAAATGTTGTTGAAAGAGAAGTTTTGGTGAGAGGCGAGATTAACTTTTCTCAACAACGACACTAGCAAATCAAATTACCCAAAACTTGCATTTTATATTTTTTTCACTATAAATATTAATTTCATTAAATATTACCCCATTAAATCAGTTAAAAAAACATTTTTTTTCCATCCTCAAAAATTTTTTTCTCAAAATTTCCCTAAAATTTTTTATATTTTTTAACGATAACTCGGTAAATAATTAAAAAATCACAAAAAATCAAGAGAACTAAATAATTCAAAATTCAATTTCTCACAAAAAATGTAAAATAAACTTTTTTTATATCCCCTACCATTTTTGAGATATTAGTTTTTTTGAAAAAAAAATTTTTTTTTTCAAAATATCTCGAAAACAAATAGAAATATCAAAAAAAATTATTCTACATTTTTTGTAGAGAATTAAACGAGCAATTATTTATGTTATATAACATTTTTTGTTATTTTCATTAGTTATTGAGTTATTTGAATATTAGTAAAAAAAAATATTTTTTTTTTTTTAATTTTCCCTTTTTTTTCGTTCCAGTTGCGACTTTTATGACGTTTTTCCTGTCTTCGTCGCGTACTCTATCGATAATCATGCAAATTGAATCGATGCAAACAAAGTTCACTTTTTGTTGGCTCGCTTTCAAGTAGAAAAACCATTGTGCAGTTCTCCTAGACGATCTTTTTCGCTCAATTACACCTCAATTATAGCGTTTTTCTCCGCACTAGAAGCGAAAGAAACTGCGCAACGCAAAAAAAAAGTGGCGAGAAATGCAAATGGAGGCCAGAAACAGTGTGGGCCATCTAGTTATATATTTGCATGTGTCTGGATACTAGTTCATACACAGGTCGATACCACTCGGGCAAACAAATTTCTTCTTTTTTTTTTGAGAGAGAAGGTCCAATTTACAATGCTCTCTGTAGCGCACATTGGGTAAAACCATCCTCTTTGTCTACGTTAAGCCGATTTACATGTAAGATTGTCCAGGATTCTCTTGTGCACAGTAGTTTACCCCAGTTTTTAAATAATACTCAAATCTACTTACATCTATAGTTACATTATTAATCCGAGCAGAGATTTCCTAACGATATACTTACATTTTTAAACAATTAATTTCACAAATCCGATGGAAACATTGAATTAAAAAAAAAATTTTTCTCTCACTTTCTCGTCAAAATGAATTTTTTTTTTTTTTCAGTTTTTCAATGATAACTTGATAAATAAACGAGATAATGAAAAATGTTATATAAAATGAATGATAGAGAATTAAATTATCTTTCAAAAATATTCAATAAATTTTTTCAATATTTTCAGTAATTTACGAGATATTTTGAAAAATCAAAATTAAAAAAAAAATAATATCTCGAAAAATATAAGATATATATAAAAAAAATTTTCGTTAATTTTTTGTAGAAAATTGTATCTACAATAATTTCATATTTATGATATTTCGGTTATTTATTGAATTATTACTAAAAAAAAAAAAAACACAAATTCCACGTTATACCAGTTAAATTGAAATATTCTGCTCAAAACTGACGTTTTTTCCTTATACTGCTTAAACTAAGCGAAAATCGAGAAAAATACTTTATATAAAAGTGAAAGATATTAAAATTCCCTACAAAATAACCACCCTATAATTATTTTAGCTCAAATATTTACCGAGATATCAAGAAAATAAGCAAAATGTCATTTTCCTTGATATCTCGATAAATATTCGAGTTAAAGCAACTTCTAATACGCCATTTTGTAGGTAATTTAATTATCTAAAAGTTTGTTTATATATATGTACACTTTCAAACGTGGCGTCATCAAAATTTTTTTACTTTTTCAAAAAAAAATGTTGAAAAACCTGAAAAATCAAGTTTTTTCGATGTTAATCGATTTTTTATACCATTTTAGTTATGGATAATTATATGTTTTTCATCTCTGGAGAATCATGAGTCGAGTCACAGTTGCAAAGACGCTCAGTCCTGCATACAAAATTCGTTATATCCTTTTAGATGTATGTATATATGTAGCAAATACATCTATATGCACTCGTGTGTGCACAGAGAAGGCCCGGATTCTGAGATCGTATAACACGTTAAGCCGACGTAACATTGGCTACCAGTTAGCACGCAGAAGCTTCTGGGATTAGATTTGATTACCACGCTGAACTGGCCTGAATCCTTCCGGCACCTATTCCTCCACCCTCGCGACCTCTCCCTTGACGTGGCGTACATGGAATCCTCAGCCGTCAGGAATTACAGCATGGGTTGTGCGTGTCCGGAATATCAACTGAAACACGGTGGAAAAAAAAAATCGTCAGACAAATGTCCGAGAATAATCCACGGACGCGAATTTTACATAAAAATTAAAATTCATCTCTCAGTCGGGGTGTATTGTCGTTTTGTAATTTTTTCCTCGACCATCTGGCAAAGAATTAAGTTGATTAATAATTTTTAAAATATAAAAATTCTATTAAATATAAAAAAATTTATCGGTGAATTATGAAATTTTAATGTTTTTAGGATTTTTTTTGTTTTTTTTTTTTATTTTTTAAAAACGTCAAATTTTCAATGATTCTAAGTAATTTAGATGAAAAATTTGATTTATATCTTTTAAAGGGTTAATTTAAAAAATATCTTTCACAAGTTGTATTTTTTTTATCTACTATTTGAATTTTCTTTGTTAAGTTTATTTTATATTCAACCTTTCAAGTAAAATGAATGAAAAAAAATTTTAAATTCTCTTGGATGAAGAAAGTAAATATATTACGTTATGCAAAATAATTTTACAGAAAATAGAGTCTTGATATAGTAGAATATAGAGCTGTTGAAGTGATATAAGGTAATGAGGAAAGCCAAAATTCGAGCTAAACTTTTCTCTGTGATAGTGTAATCTTTTGCCAACATATTTATTTGAAGATAAGGTGAGAGACAAATAGTATGCAGCAACAAAACAGCAAAAAGACCCAAAGGTATATATATACCATACTTTTATTCAAGAGTTGAAAGTAAAATGTTGTTGAAAGAGAAGTTTTGGTGAGAGGCGAGATTAACTTTTCTCAACAACGACACTAGCAAATCAAATTACCCAAAACTTGCATTTTATATTTTTTTCACTATAAATATTAATTTCATTAAATATTACCCCATTAAATCAGTTAAAAAAACATTTTTTTTCCATCCTCAAAAATTTTTTTCTCAAAATTTCCCTAAAATTTTTTATATTTTTTAACGATAACTCGGTAAATAATTAAAAAATCACAAAAAATCAAGAGAACTAAATAATTCAAAATTCAATTTCTCACAAAAAATGTAAAATAAACTTTTTTTATATCCCCTACCATTTTTGAGATATTAGTTTTTTTGAAAAAAAAATTTTTTTTTTCAAAATATCTCGAAAACAAATAGAAATATCAAAAAAAATTATTCTACATTTTTTGTAGAGAATTAAACGAGCAATTATTTATGTTATATAACATTTTTTGTTATTTTCATTAGTTATTGAGTTATTTGAATATTAGTAAAAAAAAATATTTTTTTTTTTTTAATTTTCCCTTTTTTTTCGTTCCAGTTGCGACTTTTATGACGTTTTTCCTGTCTTCGTCGCGTACTCTATCGATAATCATGCAAATTGAATCGATGCAAACAAAGTTCACTTTTTGTTGGCTCGCTTTCAAGTAGAAAAACCATTGTGCAGTTCTCCTAGACGATCTTTTTCGCTCAATTACACCTCAATTATAGCGTTTTTCTCCGCACTAGAAGCGAAAGAAACTGCGCAACGCAAAAAAAAAGTGGCGAGAAATGCAAATGGAGGCCAGAAACAGTGTGGGCCATCTAGTTATATATTTGCATGTGTCTGGATACTAGTTCATACACAGGTCGATACCACTCGGGCAAACAAATTTCTTCTTTTTTTTTTGAGAGAGAAGGTCCAATTTACAATGCTCTCTGTAGCGCACATTGGGTAAAACCATCCTCTTTGTCTACGTTAAGCCGATTTACATGTAAGATTGTCCAGGATTCTCTTGTGCACAGTAGTTTACCCCAGTTTTTAAATAATACTCAAATCTACTTACATCTATAGTTACATTATTAATCCGAGCAGAGATTTCCTAACGATATACTTACATTTTTAAACAATTAATTTCACAAATCCGATGGAAACATTGAATTAAAAAAAAAATTTTTCTCTCACTTTCTCGTCAAAATGAATTTTTTTTTTTTTTCAGTTTTTCAATGATAACTTGATAAATAAACGAGATAATGAAAAATGTTATATAAAATGAATGATAGAGAATTAAATTATCTTTCAAAAATATTCAATAAATTTTTTCAATATTTTCAGTAATTTACGAGATATTTTGAAAAATCAAAATTAAAAAAAAAATAATATCTCGAAAAATATAAGATATATATAAAAAAAATTTTCGTTAATTTTTTGTAGAAAATTGTATCTACAATAATTTCATATTTATGATATTTCGGTTATTTATTGAATTATTACTAAAAAAAAAAAAAACACAAATTCCACGTTATACCAGTTAAATTGAAATATTCTGCTCAAAACTGACGTTTTTTCCTTATACTGCTTAAACTAAGCGAAAATCGAGAAAAATACTTTATATAAAAGTGAAAGATATTAAAATTCCCTACAAAATAACCACCCTATAATTATTTTAGCTCAAATATTTACCGAGATATCAAGAAAATAAGCAAAATGTCATTTTCCTTGATATCTCGATAAATATTCGAGTTAAAGCAACTTCTAATACGCCATTTTGTAGGTAATTTAATTATCTAAAAGTTTGTTTATATATATGTACACTTTCAAACGTGGCGTCATCAAAATTTTTTTACTTTTTCAAAAAAAAATGTTGAAAAACCTGAAAAATCAAGTTTTTTCGATGTTAATCGATTTTTTATACCATTTTAGTTATGGATAATTATATGTTTTTCATCTCTGGAGAATCATGAGTCGAGTCACAGTTGCAAAGACGCTCAGTCCTGCATACAAAATTCGTTATATCCTTTTAGATGTATGTATATATGTAGCAAATACATCTATATGCACTCGTGTGTGCACAGAGAAGGCCCGGATTCTGAGATCGTATAACACGTTAAGCCGACGTAACATTGGCTACCAGTTAGCACGCAGAAGCTTCTGGGATTAGATTTGATTACCACGCTGAACTGGCCTGAATCCTTCCGGCACCTATTCCTCCACCCTCGCGACCTCTCCCTTGACGTGGCGTACATGGAATCCTCAGCCGTCAGGAATTACAGCATGGGTTGTGCGTGTCCGGAATATCAACTGAAACACGGTGGAAAAAAAAAATCGTCAGACAAATGTCCGAGAATAATCCACGGACGCGAATTTTACATAAAAATTAAAATTCATCTCTCAGTCGGGGTGTATTGTCGTTTTGTAATTTTTTCCTCGACCATCTGGCAAAGAATTAAGTTGATTAATAATTTTTAAAATATAAAAATTCTATTAAATATAAAAAAATTTATCGGTGAATTATGAAATTTTAATGTTTTTAGGATTTTTTTTGTTTTTTTTTTTTGTTTTTTGACAATAACTCGAGAAATAATAAAAATAAGAAAAAATTCAATAGAAATTAAAAAATTGATAATAAAATTTCTTATAAAAAATTTTAAACAAATTTTTTTGTATCTCTCATATTTTTTAAGATATCGCTTATTTTTGAAAATTTGAATTTTTTAAATATCTCAAAAATTATTTAAAATTTGAAAAAAATTTATTCTACATTTTTTATAGAAAATTTTATTCTCTACTGTTTGACTTCTATCACATTTTTCATTATCTCGATTATTTACCGAGTTATTAAAAAATTAACGAAAATAAAAAACATTTTTTCACGTTTTTTGCCATTAGCAACACGATGTATTAGATTTTTGTGGCATTTTTTAAGTCAGAGATAAAAATGGGATGGAAATAAAAAATATATGGCATATCCAAACATTCCCTCCATCTGTTCTAAGAAGATATGACAGGTGCCACAGGCATATAACCCTTGTTTTGTCTGAATAAGCTCTTCTATACCACCCTCAAGTAAAAAAAAAAAATAGAATAAAGTCAAACTGTTCTAAAATAACTTTAGAAGAGAATTTTTTTCCTCACGCGTTCTTTCAAACAGTGGAATATTCGCGTGCGTGTGTGTGTGTGTGTGTGTGTGTGTGCAGGATCGCGTGAACGTCTGGATTTCTCGAGCCAGTTCTCTTTGCTCCCTTTTCCCAGTCGCTGAATTAACGGCTGCACAAATTGAGGCAATTTAAATACAAAGCCTTTAGAATTAGCGTCCAAGAGGTGGTGATACCTTTTCTACACTTAACTCTCGGATAAATGCCCCATATTGTCATTAATTAATGATAAATATAGACTTAAATAAATCTTAATCGACAAAATATTGATTTTCATCAGTCAAATTACGATTAAAATGATTTTTAAGGGTGGAAAATAATAATTTTCTCCGTTTTTCTTACTAAAAAACAGTTGTAAATAATTTTTTTGTACATAAAAACGTTTTTTTTTTTTTTTTTCTATCGTTATATATTTTTTTAAATTATTTAAACAAATCTTGAATGATTAAATATCATGTTTTTATTATTTTTGCAACAATTGTATTGTTTTATAGCAGGGGAAAAAATTATTTCAATAGATTTAATTAGTTAATTAAAGTTATTTCATTTGTTTCGCTTTATATACAAATAATAAAAAGCTCCTTTATGAACAGATGAATGAAAAAAAAAAAATTTTTTTTTTCTGTATAAAAAAATATGATATTGTTGTTATTCTGCATAAATGTTTGGTTAATAGTGAAATACCCACGGGGCATAATCAAGAGAATTCATTTATTCATATTCGCATTTCAGATGCATTTATAATTGAGAATTTGATTAAATTTAACGTGAAAATCAATTGGTATGATAAATTATTATTATTATTATTCAGGATAGAGAACAAAAAAAATCAAAATACTAGAGAAAAAAAATTTTTTTTTTGAAGAAATTAAATTTTTTAACGAGGTAATGATTGAAAAAAAAAAAATTTTTTTTCATCCCTTAAAAATCTTTGCACCCCTCAATTTTATTATAAAAATTTCCAAAATGTATCAGTTCATTTTTAGTATTAGAAAACCACGATAAAAATTGTTTCATTGTAAAAAAATTTTTTTTTTTCATCCCTTAAAAGTATTCTTTTTTTCATCCCTTAAAATTTTTTTTTTCATCTCTTAAAAGTATTCATAACTTCGTTAAAAAATTATTTTTTCATCCCTTAAACGTATTTTTTTTTTCATCCCTTAAAATTATTTTTTCATCCCTTAAAAGTATTCACAACAAAATTTTTGTTTCATATTTAAAAAAATTTATAAACACTTTTAATCTATTGCAAAAAAAAAATGTTTTTCAATAATTTTTTTGTTCTACATCCCTTATTTTATATTTAAGATTTTTCTAGATAAAAATTATTAATTGTTTTCATTAAAATTAATGATGTAAATGATGAAATTTAATTTAAAAAAAAAAATTTTTTTTCATCGAATTGATGAACATTTTATGTTTGATTATTTTTTTTATAAGGATTTTCGACCATAAAAAGCTCTCACAATCGAGCGTTATACATATGAGCTTTCTTGCTCACGCTCGAATGTCCTGAAAAGCACGAAGAACCGTGTGTGAACAGCGAATAATACGATTGAGACTACGCGTGGACTTTCGCGCCTGGAGAATTTTCGTTTGCGGATGCGGCAGATCGCTGCTTCCGGAATGTCCTTTACTAGGAAATGCCGGTCGCACTAGTACCGAGAGTCTCTCACGACTCGTGAAATTCCATTCGCTATCGCAGCTAGAGTCTTAGACTTGCATTCCGCTCGGTTGCGCATTCTCGGCCACGCGTCACCTTCACAGCGAGCTGGATTTTAGTTTTCAAAGTGAGTAAGCGCGTTTTCCGTATTTACTCCAGAACACCTTTTATATGTATATAACACTGTTACTCCTGAACACGTTCAGCCTTGTTAGTTGAGCTAAAAGTGCACTGTCAGCATTACAAGTTATTCTTCGTGTCTATATTTTCACATATATGACAATTTTTTTATGAAATTCGTTTTATTTTTTGCTTATATCTTCTTAACTATTCATTTTTATGAAAAATTGGTTATTATCAAACTTTTAGATTATTTAATCACCTATCTTTTTTATTCATAACTTTTTTTTCTGCAATCAATATTTTCCGACATATCGGGGAAAATAAAAAAAAAAAAATGTTTTATCAAAATAAATAGAAAGTTTCATTTGTTTTTATTGCAAATATCTTTTTAACTGTTGGTTTTTATGAAAAATTGTTTATAAACAAACTTTTAGATTATTAAATTTTTTATTTTTTTTGTTTAAAACTTTTTTTTATATATTGAATATATTTGGAGATATTGAAATAATTAATAATTAAAAATATGAAAATCGAGGAAAGTTAAAGTTTCAGTGGTTTTATTTGTTTTTCTTTTTGATAAATTTATGAAAAATCTTTTTTTTTTTTGGTTTGCTGATTAATTATTTACAGTGGATAAATATATCCAACTAAAAAAAGTAAATGTTTAATTCATGCGTAATTAAATACGTAGAATTTGTTTTCTTTTGATCAGTATCCAGTTACCAAATATAATTAACTTGGCAATAATGCTTCACAGCTCGCATATTTTGCATAAATCTCTTTAACAACTAATGGATTGGAGATGCAATGGAGAGACGTATGGGGGTGTGATGGGAGTATGTTACGCGCATGATGCATTTAGTACAGCAAACAGCGCCCCTTGCTTTGTTTACGAGCTTGCACCAACTCACCTGTGTCACGTTTGTTATTATTGAATTGACTTGATGATAAATCAACGTATAATGCACATAAATAAATTTCCCTCAACAAATTTACTTTGTGACTAATCACAGAGAGCATTCAAAATTTTATACAACTATACCCACGGCGCGCAAACCAAAACATGACTGAAATCGAAAGTCACTAATTTCATTTTGACAATAAATATTTGTTTATATTTATAAAAATACTCTATATTATCCACCCTTAATTATAAATAATATATTCTTTAAAAATTTCCAAGCAGGAAATATTCATTAAAAAATTTTTTTTAACAGTAAAAAATTGTTATTTTGATTTTTTTTGTTATTTTTATAAATATTCAGATGTAAGTTGAAAATTGAAAAATATTAAAAATGGATTCAGAAAAATTGTTTGCATCAAAATTTTGACAAAAAAAAACAAAATATAAAAAAAATATTTCGAGTGGTGTAAAGGGTTGTGATAAAAACAACCCTTTACACCACTTTTACCCTCAAAAAAACTCGATTGATGAAAAAAAAATTTTTTTTTTTTCAAAATAAATTTTTCCTCATTGTTTAAAATTGAATTTAACCAACCCCTTATCACAAACAAGCCGTAAATATATTTCTAACTCGCCACAACAGTCCGCGAGACAAAAAAAAAAAAAAACCAAAGAAATTACTCTTTAAAAATAAAACAAGCGCCGTCAGGGGGTGGTGGAGGATAAGAAATCTTGGTTGGTTAATGCGAAACTGATCGAGAGAAATGATATTGCCAGGTAAAAATGCTGCTATACAAGGTGAATGCGCGTTGGTGGTATTTTCCAGCGAGTTCACCCCATTAACCATTTTTGCTATCTCGGCTGGATCTACAAGAGCGAGAGAGAGTGCACCCACAAAGGGTGAAGAGAAAAAGCGGGCTGAGAACGTTGCGCCTGGTGAATGTACTTTTATGTGTATATATATAGAGGGTGGAGGATGTGCCACAGAGAAACTGGGGTGCGAGAGAATTGCGAGCTCGCCGCGTCACCACCTGTTGCTTCGCGTTTCACCCTCCATCTTTCTATCCTTCTTCTCGCCTGTTTTGCTCTCCTTCTTGATATCCAACCCCCTGAACCACCCTCTAATGCTCCTATATATAGCCGCCTGCTCGATTTCTTCCTCGCTTTCCAGTCTGCCGCTACCTACTCCAATTTTCCCGTCGTGCGGAGACGCCATTTCGTCTCGAGGGTGCGCGCAAACTGTAAATACACGCGCTCTCTCACAAATGCATTGAAAAATACACGATTTCACGTATTACTTGCATATTTAAATATCTTATCTCATTTATTATCCACTCAAATGATTTTTTATTTAATTTTCTAACCAAAAAATTTTTATTTTTTCATAATTTTTCAGATATTTGTTTTTTAAATATTTTATTTTTTTTTTAATATCTCGAAAATTTACCAAAATATCAAAAAAATGTATTCTTCATTTTTTATAGAAAATTTAATTTTTTATTATTTAACAAGAGTAATATTTTTTATTATTTCACATAGTTACCGAGTTATCAGTGAAAAACTAAAAAAAAATTCACGACAAATGTGAGATTTTTGAGGGATAAATATTTTTTTGTTCATTATAAACCTCAATTAACACTAAATCACTTGAAGAAATAGTTTTTCCGACTGTAGATAATAAAAAAAAAATTAATAGACACTTGTTGACAAACTTATAGAGGTCTAACACGAAGAAAATCATCTGATATCGTCCCCTTTTTATCTAAATTCACTATCTCAGATAAATCTCAAGTAAACACGTTGATATCTCTGAAGCTAATCTCTTTGATACGTTTAACCCGGTCTGTGAAGTAAGATCAAGAGGCTGGAAAAGCTCGTGTTAACTGAATACACCCTTGAAACGAATTTTTTTCAAGCCAAAAAAGTGTGAAAAAAAAATTTCAAATATTTTTTTTCACATCTAATAAATATTGTTACACGTAAGACAATATTTTGGTAGGTTATCTCGTAGCATTATAGGCAGGACATTAAGTCCTATACGTGTCAGATAGATACTACATGGTTGATGCACCTTGTTGTCATGTACCTCAACATCCGGCACACGTATAGACATGTGATTTGGCTGCAGTGCAGTTTCAAACACGACCCTCGATGGATGCCCAAGTGAATGGCATTGTTAGCCAGCTTGATTATGGACCTAAACCACCTTGTGCATTTGCCATGAATGCCATCGATTTTCAGACTTTTACCACCAATTCACTGCTCATATAATAATCTGCTTTCGATATACAAAATATTGATCCATGTAAATCTATAATTATTCTCATGTTTTTGCAACTATGAATATTAATTTTTTTAATGGAACCAACCATTATTAACATAATGAACATGAGATATACATTATGCTAATTAGTTTATCAATAATCTTTAGTATTAATTACAATCAATTAATTAAAGAATTCGTTTAATTTTTACATTTATTAGCCACAGTTATGAAAAAAAAAAAAAAAAAAAAAAAAATTCTATGTGGAATTAGTTTGAATAAATGTTTAAAGATTTATTTAAAAAATTATATTGAATGATTTAACTAATAATGACATGAAAAAAAATTTTTAATCGAAAAAAAACTTTGATTTTCAATGATTTTTCATCTTCTTCCGACATTTTTTTTTTTTCAAATCGAAAAATTTTGGCAACGCCGGTGTTGGATTTGTGTATATATATAAACAAAGTTTTAGGTAACTAAATTATCTTTAAAATGAGCTATTGAAAGTTGTTGTAACTTGAATATTTGTTGAGATATTGAGGAAAAAGACATTTTGTTATTTTGAGCGATATCTCGATAACTACTTGAGCTAGAATAATCACAGGGTAGTCATTTTGTGGGGAATTTAATTACCTTTTAAATTGATTATATGTATTTTTCTCGAATTCTACTTAGTTCAAGCGATATAGGTGAAAAACGATGATAAAAATAAAAAATTTTTTTCCTTTTTCTAATTTTTCTTATTAAAAATTAATTTAAACAATGTAATTACTAATTGTATTAATTCTTTATCATTAGAAACTATATTTTTAGTCTCAAATTTTGTCTGGAGAGTAAGATTGAATTTCTCAAGAGAACAATCATTTTTAACTATTTTGATTTATTTCAAACCTTTTCAACGTCCAACTAAGCCATTAAAAAGACAATTTAAGACTTTAGAAGGATAATACCAAGCTTTGCACAACTCTATCCAAGTAAAATGATTGGTTTTGGTCTCAAACACAAACACAGATCCTCAAAACAACTCAATATCTTCCGAAAATCCACGTAAAAACCATCCGACGATCATTTCCTCCATCTTCCAACTATTCCTTCAACCCTATCAACCAAAAATAGACAGATACACCTCAGTTACACAACTTAAAAATACCCAAGACCCTGTCAAAAGTCAAATTACTGATTATTCACATAAAAAAAAATCGTTTTTACGAATTAAAAAATTTGTTTTCCGAACTTTCGGATTTTTTTTTCGTGTTATAAGGGTGCTAAATACCGTTGTGAAGGTGCTATTTGATTTGTACGAATGTTTTTTTAATTGATTCAATGTGTTTTGGAACCTGGGCGGGGGGAAAAGTGAGAAAAATGTCGGAGAGACGGCGGAAACGGAACAGGAAGAGGAGTCACGGCTTGGCTATAAATACACACGGCACCACCTGCACCTAACGTCCACCAGCAGACTGAAAGCCACCCTTCTCTCGTGGCCTTTCTCCTCTTCGCACCCTCGGAATTCTCGTGCCAAGCCACGAGAACCGGAACACTGCTGTCGGACGCGTCTACCTACGCCATGTACTCGATTACGTACTATCGCTCTCCCGTCGCCACTACTTGCCCTCATCTCGCTCTGGGCGCTGGAGATTGGCCTCGTGTATACCCCGGGTACATGACCCTTGTAATTGACGAAAATACCCAGGGAGTATATGCTCCTGTGGTAACTGCAAAATTCATAATTTATCAGGTCTGTTGATTGACACCTTGGATTCGTGAATTATTCAGGGCTTTTTAATTCATTGTCTTGGTGTTTTGTTCGGGAAACATTATAGTTATTTAATTCGGTGGTTCTACATATTTTTTTAATTGAAGATTTTTAATGTCGTGAATGGACTTTTAATCATTCGGATATCAAAGTGATGTTTTTATCTTGAAAAAAAAAATTTTTTTCATGAAAAATAGGACGATTAATAAATGGTTTATGAACAAAAATGTTGTTTATACTTTTAGGTAAATTTATAAATAATAAAATTACATCGAAAAAAAATATTTTTTTTTTTTTTCAAGATTTTACAATGATTTTTGAAAGTAGAAATTTTTTAATTTGTTTTTGAGATAAAAAAAACAATGATATTTCGTAAATAAAAAAAGATACAACAAAATTTATTTAAAACTTTTTGTAGGAAATTAAATTTTCTATTAATTAATTCTCATGAAATTTTTCTATATCTTGCATATTTACCGAGTTATCATTAAAATACTGTCTTTTTTTTTTGAATATTTTCTATCAGAATTTTTTTCCCGATGGTAGAAAACAATTAGAGACCTTTTGATTTAGGATAGAGCTTGGCTAAGTGAAATATTAAAAAAAAATTCCATACTTTGAAGCACTATTGCACTGACGGGCACGATTTAAGCATCAAAGCGCCTCCAGAGCAACTCGACAAACTCGCGGACGCGTCGTGAAAATGAAATTTATGGTAACAACATATCCAGAGTTTACACGGTCACAAAATCGCGTGGACATTGTCGAACGTGTTCACAGTATGACCACAAGCCCAGCGGCAATAGAGAAATCCATAAAGATATCCAAGAATTTACTCGTGTGACAGAGTCACACAGCGCTCGCGTACAGAGATGCTATGTGCGTTAGATGCACATGTGCGAGAGCACCTGCTGTACGTAGATTTGCCCTCTGTATAAAACCCCACGGTGCACACGGAATATGGAGACCTGTGTGTATATGTTGAGCAGAGCGTGAGGAAATCGCCATGCAGATGCTAAATGCACCATACATACCAAACGAATTCCTGCATGTATATCATATATATACATATGTATTGCCCTCCTATATTTCTCACATTATATGCAGACACCTCTGCGCATACTTTGCTATAAAGCTCTCCAAAAATGTCTGGGCATTTATCATAATTTAGAGATAATAGTACCGACCAAAACGGAACAAAATGAAGAAACTAAATTATTTCATTTCAAAATTTTATATAATACAAGTCGAGAATTGATGAAGCATTGAAAAATGAATTATTAACAAAAAAATTGCAACGAATTTCTGCATTTAAATTAATTTTTTTATGAAATTTAAAATTTGAATTTATTGAAAAAATAAGTGAAAAATGTTTTTAAAATAAATTATAAAATATTTGATAAAAGGAAATTTTTGTTTTTGTTTTTTTAAACATTGAAAAATTGTTTAAATTAATTAATTTAATTTTTATACTTGATGAAAAATGATTTTGTGTAATAAATATTCGTTGTTTTCGTTAAAAAAGGTCGAAAAAAAAAAAAAAAACAAAATTTTCGTTATAAATTCTGACCCCTTCCATAAAAGATTGTTTTTATTAATTAATTGTTTTTAGGTTTTCTAAAGATAATTTGAGATGTAGAACGCAATTTAGGGTATTTTTTTGAGCTGAAAATTCGTTTTTTTATATTTTTTAAATTTTTGTTAATTTTAGTTTTTTTTTCGTGATAACTCAATAAATAAGCAAGATATCGAAAAATTTTATGGAAATTTAATTATTTATAGTTAAATTTCCCACAAAAAATGTAGATGAAATTTTTGTTTTTTTTTTTTTAATTCTCGAGATATTACCAATTTTCGAAAATTGTTTGTTTAGAAAATATCTCGGAAATAAAGCAAAATAACGAAAAAATTTATTTCATCTTTTTTGTCGATAATAAAATTTTCTATTATTTAATTCTCTTAATATTTTTTATTATCTCATTTATTTTTCGAGTTAACGCTGAAAAACTAAAAAATCCAACATCTGTCAAAATTTTATAATTGAAAAAAAAATTCTTTTACTCCATCAAACATCAAAAAACTTGTAATTAAAATATTTTTTTGTTGATTACACATGAAAGTTTTCATTATTAATTAATTTTTCAGACATATATAAAGAAAAAAAAAATGTAATTTTACATCAAACTTGAAATAATGAAAGGATTATTATGACGATAAAAAAATATCCTCAGCATTATTGACGTGAAATACATTTTTAATTAACTGAATATTTATCTCATCTGCCACATTTATGCCCGCTCATTGTATTTATTTCACTCTGATATATCCGACTGTGTGCGTGGTTTTGTGGTTACTCTGTGGTTGATGCTGTCATCATTTTCCGCTGTAACTCTCGATGGACAACGCGTCGTGTTTTGCCACTGCACCGGTATTTACCATTAAAATATTCGTCAACCAACTTCTTTATAGTCTCAATATATGTTTCCATGAATAAAAAAATTTTTTTAATCAACACAATATTTCATACAATCACAATAAATAATAATTATCACATAAAACAATATTTCAAACTTTCCAGACCAGCCCCACAGGCTGTTTAACATTTATTTCATGTAAATACGTATATTTATTATCAAATAATCAAAACAAAACTTGTAAAAAAAAAAAATAATTTCATATTTTCTAGTGAATTTAACGATATAACTATTTATTTAACGATTTAAAAAACAATGATTATAGTCGAGAAAAAAGCTTTGTTAAAAAATTCAAATTGAAAAATAAGTAGACGTTTTTCAAACTGATAGAATGCATTAATATTTTAAGAGGCAACGTTTTCTGCTCACTTTTCTTCACCATCACATCTTCAATGTCCGCCCCTAGCTGTCTATAACTCTCACTCTCCTTGTTTGCGTGCTTTTTGTGCGCTGTATATCTCATGGAAATCCTTTTGAGGTTTTTCTACGAGTCATACAGCTCTCAATACCTGTTTTATTTTCTCTTATCCATAGAAAAATATAAAAATAAAAAGTTAATCTAAGGTAAAACCCGTTGAAAATAGTGTGAGAGAGTAAAAAGCAAAAAAAATGGACTCGATCGTACGTATAGAATAATGTGAAAAGACAGAAAAAAAATTTTTATTTCCACTTTAAGCCATTTTAAACCCATTTTTCTACCTCAAAACTCGTCTATGCATCTATTTAGATGTTCATTTTTAAATGTGTGTGATGTATAGAGCTTAAAAGAGTGTTTTTGTCTGCGTAGAAAATACAGAGATACCAAGGGACATGGAAGCTCGTTTCTGTTCATCTTGTCTGTACAATTCTTTTATCTTTTCTTTGTCTGATGGTCTAATGTGTTTTAAGATCTTTTACAAAAGTACACACCACTTGAGACACACTTTATTTTACTATCAATGAGTTTAATCCCGTCCAACGGCACATTGGAGATGGGAAAAACAATGAATAAATAATAATAACTGGGAATTTGGGGTAAAATTATTTTTTTTTAAAAGATAAAGAATTATTTAGAGGATTATTGTTGCTAAAAAAAATTTTTCACCCGGAAATTTCGCGATTTCTGACTGGAAAATTTAATAAAATTACCGATACTGCAGATTCCTGTAATCAATTTGTTTATTTATAACTTTAAGAGGGTGAACAATAAAAAAAAAATTCTTGACATCCCTCAAGCCATTTTTAACGCTCAAAAAACGAAAAAAAAAAATTTTTTTAAATCGAGTTTTTATGAAAATTTTGGTAATAGATTGAAAATAACAAAAAATTTTATAGAACATTTTTTGTGTGAAATTTAATTCTACACACTTTATATGAAATAAAATTTTTCGATATTTTGCGAATTTATCGAATTATTGCAAAAAAAACAAAAATTTAGGAAAATTGAAAAAAAAAAAAAAAAACGAAAAATGCTTAACATTACCGAATTTTTGGCTAAAAAATCAATTATTATTAAAGAAAAGCTTTAGTTTGCTCTAATACACCCTTTACCGATTAAAAAAAAAATTAAAAATCCATTTATTTATAATTTATTAATATTTCCTGTTTTAAAAAAACACTCTAAATTTATGAAAAAAAAAATTTTTTTTCAGCTTCATCATACTATTTCACTCTCATTCGTGATATTTATTCGCTTTGCTTAGGTATATTTTTAGTTTTTACTCATGTTCTTCGTATGTTGATCATCATAGTTGCCAGAAACTTTGTCGTTTTCGTGGCAAGAACCAGCCACTCTTATACACTACGGCCTCTAACAGTCTAACAAAGTCATTTCACGTATATAGAAGCGTTAACACGGGTCTCGTGAAGTCTCGAAGGTTTCTCAACAGCAGAAACGACAAATTCTGCGGTGAAAATGATATCTACGATTTTGTGTTCTAAATAAAAAATTGACATTTACTACCACAATTAATTTTAAACACTTAAAAATGTATTTTTTTTTTTTTTTGTGAATTCCTGGAGTTTAGGGGATGATTTTAATTGTTGATAAAAAAAATTGTGTTGTTGGAGAAGTTAATTTTGTTTTTTTTTTTTATGATGATTTAGTGCTGGGGGGGGTTTTTCGATTTTTTTATCGTTACTCGTGTGCTGAGTCTTACTATCTCTGCTGACAAGTGTAACGATCGTTTTTATTGCTTGGCTGAAATGACCCTGTCGAAGATATGCGTCTAGGCTAGCACGTACTCAACGTAAATATAAACAATGTCTACCTGAATAATTCGTTGGTTCAATTACTGTTGCAGACTGGAAATAACTTTAAATCGCCGGAGACCTCACCGCAAAACGAGTACAAATTGAGGTAAGATCAATTTTTTATTATTTCACAATCAATATTTAACTTTATTCAGATATAAAATAAATTTTTTTTTCGGAAGAAATCGAGTAAAACTGTTGAATTAAAAAAAAAAAGTATTGAATAACAACGAAAATCATTTAAATAATCGATTAAAAATTACTTTTTGAGCAGAATAAAATTTTTTTTGATTAATAATTGCTGATTATTTAATGGAAAAATTGATACTATATCATTAAGGTCATATAAGAGTGATTAATCATTGATTTTGTCTCAAAAAAAAAAAGTTTTTTTGCTACTAAAAAATTTGTTAAGGTGAATAATCAATGTTAAATTAGTTGAAAAACGTTTTTTTTATTGTTTTTAGATTAAATCAAGTTATTAAATAAATTTTGTGATGTTTAATCGAGAGAAAATATTTTTTTATTTTTTGAAAAATTTTTAAAGAGGACCGACCGACTCCCTGTAGAAATCTCTTGGTTTTAATGATTTTTTCAGTTTTTTACCGATAACTCAGTAAATAAACAAAATAATAAAAAATGTTATAAGAAATAAATGATAGGAAATTTAATTTCCTATAAAAAATGTAGAATAGTTTTTTTTGATATTTCGCTTTGTTTTCGAAATATTTTGAAAATTCAAAATTTTAAAATAACTGTTATACCTCAAAAACTAAAAGAGATAAAAAAAAATTTGATTAACGTTTTTTGTAGGAAATTGTACTCTCGATAAATTAATTTCTATGACATTTCTCGAAATTTTGCTTATTTATCGAGTTATTGCCAAAAACCAAAAAAAATCATGAAAATCACGAGATTTTTAAGAGGTCCGTCTTTGAAAATTTTCAACTAATAAAAAATTTTTTTTTATTTGTCCCTAATGTTTCAAAACTCATCCTTAATATATTTTAGATATTTACTATCACATATTACGCAAAAATCGCAAATAAAACCAAAAAAAAAAAAACTAAAATAATTTTTTGAATAATTTTTTTTTCTGTTAAAAAAATTTTTTTTCCATCTAAAAAAACGATTTTTAAGTGATTAAAGCTTCGGAATAGTTGGAAAATATTTTATAGATAGAATTTGAGGGGTAAAACAGTTGAAAAATAGTCGAGTAATGACTTCTAGCCAATCACCTTTCGTGTCTATACCAAATGGAGTTGCAGCGAATGAAGAACTCAGTGAACCGATTATCGTCGGTAACACCTGTGATTCCCAGGCACCAGTCGCCACGAGTTTGCGTTATTCCCAATGGCCGTTAACACCGCAAAATTCATCTATCTATCGGAAATTTCTTTGCCTCGATCGCACATTCATCAAAACTATCCTGCGAGCTATATTATATTCCCCTGCGCTCTTAAACCTTCCACTACACACGTCATTTTTTCATACAATCCATGATGTATGAGTCCAATATTTTAGGCAAGGATTCTTCACTATAGTTATCTGTCACTGAGTGTGATAAATTTTTTTTCAACTGCTCCCGTCAACTGACTTGTGCTCAAAAAATCCAAAAAAATTCATCTTTTACTCATCTTTTAAATTTTATAACTGACAGTTCCGGCGACTTTTGCCAATTCTCATTAATTTTCTAATATTATTTCAATATATTTTCCAGTAAAATTGACATTTTTGACAGAGAAAAAAATTTTAATAAACGCAAATTGATCAATTTTAAATGTTAAAACTATTTTTTCTTAAAAAATACATATGATTAATTATCAAAAATTAAATAAAACAGTCATTTATAATTTTTTTCAAATAAATTAATAGTTTAATTACATTTTTTAAATATTAAAAATTAAATATTCAATAGAAGTAATAAATTAAATTGAAAATTTATTAATTTTTTTTTATTTATTTCAATGTTTTAAAGGTTGAAAAGTGTGGAAAAATGAAAAAAAAAAAAATAATAATAATAAATTGGAAAAAAATTTTATTGTGGCGTTTGGAATTTTTTTTCGGATAAATTTGAAAAAAATTTGACGTTAATTCGTGAAAAATTTGATGAAATTTCAGGAAGTGAAATGAATTATGACGTTAATTAGAACTGACACATCCACTAATGAGTCAATTAGCAATGTCGCTTTTCGACTTTGTCGCACCCTACTCGCAGCATTGAATTAACTACGGGCGATTATACGTCCTGTGCTTATGTTGCAGAACCACGCACACATGTGTTACCTCCTTATACCTATTTATACGACCACATGCGCACATACTTATTCCATTATATACGCACCCTATAGGCATACACGGAATTTATATACGGTTGAGCATTTTGCGCGCTCGTGCTCTCTGCTCTCGCGATTGAATGAGAAATCATTGCTTTAAACGAGAATAAACGAGACTACGAGAGAGTTGGGGAAAAAATAAAATAAATTGAAGGACCAAAAGGCAGAGAATATTATCGAGGATGAAAAGTTTTCACGCGTCGAATGAAAATGAATGAGTTATACGTGTGGCGACGTGTGAGATTTGTTATACTAAATTTGAAAAACTTTATTTTAATCGAAAAAAAAAAAAATTTTTTTTAATAAAAAATTAAAGATTAACTTGATATTAAACATAAAAAATACTAAACTTTTTTTAATTATTAAATATAATTTATTTTTCGATTTTTTTTTATGAAAAAAAATTTTTTTTTGTGAAGATTTTTGATGTTAATTAATGAAAATTAATTAAAAATTTATATAGGGATATTTTTTTACTGGAAAAAATACATGCTAAGGTGCATATTGAACAATATTTAATTTTTTTTTTTTTTCATAAACTTATATATTAATAAATATATTAAAAAAAAATATTTAAAAAAATTGTATTTAAAACGTGGTTTTTATGAAAAAAATTTTTGTATTTACAATTAATGAACTAATCGTCGCGTTCAGGCTGACAGAATTTTTTTTCATGCAAAAAAAAAAGGTCGAGTTTTGACGTTGAGGTTTTATTTTCGACTTCCAACACGTTTTTCACATTGACGTATTCAGCGGGTCGTGAGTGACGCTACGACTGGGAAAATCCGTTTAAACGAGATTGAAAGAAAATACGACAAGGTTATTTCAGGCATCTGGTCGCAGATTTTCAGGTTGAGCAACGAAAGCATTTACCCACATTGCTAGTTCCTTTAATCACTCGTTTCCACCCTTTAAAAAAAGGAAAAAAAATCTCGCGAAATGCATCAAGAGCCGTTGCGACGTCTTATGAAAATAAGTCACGTAACAAATCACTGTTTTTTCAAACATATACGTATATGTATATACACTCCATTCTATATATAAATTTTTTTTTCTGTATACACTTGACTAAAAACTCATTGAATAAATAAACAAAGAGTATATCTTCGATTTTTGTTATTGTAGTCGTGAATTTAGGCTTTAAAAATAATTTTATACTCTGTAGAATTTTTTTTATCGATTAAAAACACTTGTCTAGAGATAATAAAATTTTTTTTCGATAATAGAAAAATTTTTTAAAACAAAATTTAATACTTTAAACCAAAAAATCACTTAAATTTTATCTGAAAAAATTTTTTAAATCAATAAAAACAATTTGAAAAATCACTAAATTTGAGTTTTTACAAATTTACTCCTATAAATATTAATCAGAGATAAAAAAGTTTCAAATAAAATATATTTACTTTTTAATTTCCAATAAAAAAGATCTCTACAATTTTTTTAATCACTCGAATAATTAACCCTGTATCAAACCTCAAAGTTGTACAACTAGAGCTTAACCTTTAAATTTTAGTGCTAGAAGCTAAACTACTAGAATTTCCAAAAAAATTATAATAACACTTTTTAAAGATAATTTAAAGAGGAACATTTTTTATATTAAACTTTTTTCTCGCCGACAAATATTTCTATAATTATTCATGAAAATAATCGTGAAAGTGGAGTTTTATTGCTATTGAACAGCGTATACAAGTGGAATGAATAGTGGCACAGGTATTATAAGCAAATCGGACAGATGAAAGTGTGAAAATCGGGGGGGTAGAATTTATATCCGTGAGATATACAGCGCTGACGTAAATAATCGTTATTACGTGTGACGCGAATGAGCAACGGTGACAAGATTGTATTACCACCTCGAATGCTGTCCCCTTGTGCTCTCACGTTTGTTTTGTCACTGCACCTGTTACATAACGGCCCATTAACGTGTTATTAAATTAATACTATTGTATTTTTATCCGTTGCAACTGACCACTCGTGTCATATTGATTTTACTCCTGTATTTTCGATTTAATTCCGTTTTTTTTTTCTTTACATTGTAAGATATGTTGAATAAAAATGCCAGGAACATGTGGTGCGTGATTACAATTCCAATGCAAATTGAATGAACCAATCATACGTCTTGTCTGTGTATTCCAGCCCTTGTCATTTCCCTTTCTGATCTCGTTCCGGCCTTTGAGCGAAACCACAGTCGATTTCTTCTACATTTTTCTCCCTCCGCTCTTCAGTTTTCTCCTCCATTTCACGGCTGCTCTCATTTTCTCATTTCCGTTTTTTTTTTTCCTTCAATCTTTTACTATGCGTTCGCGTAGGTGGAATTTTTTCTCTCAGGAAATATTGACAACTAGTCAAAGGACCAGAATATATCATCAAAGCGCAATTTAAATTGAACGAAGAGAAATCAGTCGCGTTTACAGTCAGTTTGAATAAATATATTTTTAATTAGTTAGGAAGGGGAAAATATGATGTAATTGAAAGGAAGGAAATTGTATAGTTATCAATAATTAATTTATTAAAGAAATGTATTGAAAAATATATCATTACTGAAAAAATAATTTCTTTAAATAATCGATAATTCAATAAATAATCGAGATAACAAAAAATATTATATGACATAAATAATAGGAAATTAAATTTCCTATAAAAAATGTAGAATAAATTTTTTCGATATATTTCATTGTTTTCGAGATATTTTGAAAAAAGTGATTTTTTAAAAAATTTCAAAATTTTTCAAAAAATATAAGAAATATAAAAAAATTTTATAAACGTTTTTTATAAGAAATTTAATCTTCTATAATTTAAGTTATATAATATTTTTCATTATCTCACTTAGTTATCGAGTTATTAGAAAAAAACTAAAATAAAAATCAGAAAAATAGGAATATTTCATTTATAAAATGTTTTTATCATTAATTAAATGTTGTAAATTTTTGTTTAAAAAGTTATATTAATATTAAAATTTTTCAGAATTACTTTTTTAACAATAGTGAGACGTGATATTAATTTATTTTCACACCATAAATACGACAATTTCCGTGAATTTTTCGATTTTTTTTTTTTTTTATTTTTATTTGCAAATAAAAACGAAGAATATTCGATACTTTTATGTGATATCCCATGACATTTTGATGGACAATGGAAATAAATCATTGGCGCACATACGTATATAACCGCGAAATAAAATGGCAAATGAATTGGTGACAATAAACGTAGCTAGAGTCATATCAAAAATCCTCTCGATTTTTTATTTTATATATCTGATATATTGAGGATATATATATGTTTTAAGCTATATGACATCAAGTGGATTTGGCCGAACTATTCAATTTCCCAACAGAAAAATCCGTTTGCACTCACCCCCTATGATTGCTTGTAAAATTGGCGAAATAAACAAGCAAAGACGCGAATTCTGCAGATTTTAAGCGAAAATTTCAATTTTAATGAAATAAACCATGGTATTTTTTATAAAATACTAGCTGCTTTGTTGAACTTCGTACCACCTAACAATCGATAGAGAATTGCAAATTATTGGGGGTCTTTTTTGAACCCTACAGTGTTTATCGATTGCTTGTCTATAGACACGAAAATAGAATTTTAAATTTTAGTACAATTCGATTTTCGTCAATGATTTATTAATTTAATTCACGGATTTCTATGACGATTGATGTGTAGCAATTATTAATATTTCTAGAGGTCGATTAAATATTTCAAATTGTTTTCCAGACGGTACCAGTTCTTTATTTCTCCGTGATTCTATTTTTTTTTTTTTTCCACCGATTCTAAGCATCTCAGTGATATTTCTATTTTTATCGCGTGTTGTAAGTTTCAATTCTTGACAATTTCATGGAATAGAGTTTTATTTTATTCAGGTCAATCTAATTTACGTGTTGGAAGTATTGATTGTTTAAAATATCGAACTGGTTTTTAAATCGGGATTAAAGAAAAAAGCATTAATTGATTTGATTCATCGGAAATCGGAATTTCTAAAAAAATTTTATCAACTCTCAAAATATCCAACTAATCGAATTTCTATCAGTGTAGATTTTTTTTTTTTAGTTTTAGAATATGTAATTAATTTATTGTAGACTAGATAAATATTTTTTTCAAAGTCTAAAATTCGTATTAATCCTTTTTATGGAGAAAAAAATTTTTTATTTAAATTTTTAAAGCTAGAACTCGACTATAATTTAGTTTAGACTAGTCTAAGATTTTTTTTAAGCTTTAAGAAGTTTAATTAACCGATCTTAAAGTAGTTTAGTAATTTTTTATGATATTTAAAATACTAAAAAAACCCTAGAAACACCGATTTTAAATAAATTCTGATTTTTTAATATTTTTCCTCTATAGAATAAAAATTATCTGAATTCAAATTCGACTAGTTTAGAACTTTTTTTTTAAGATTTAACATATATATAAATTGTTTATTTCACGCTGTTTTTATATTTTTTAGCTATCCCAAATTCGATTTAATTTATTTAATGATCTAAAAAACTAGATCTACTGTTTTTTAATGTTAAAAAAATTTTTTCTAAACGAAAAAAAAACCATCTAATCCAACTTAAACTAGTCTAAGATTTTTTTTTATGTGAAACATCTATTAAATTGACTTTAAATCAGACAGGGAAAAAAAATTACAATTGAAAAAAATTTTTTAAGAATTATATATTGACGTAAAATGGAATTTAAATGCATAAAAAATTATATATTTATAATTAACATGTTTTAATTGAGAAAAAAAAGTAAAAAAAAAAAAATATTTTTACAAGTCATATTTCGATGTGAGATAAGTTTTAAATGCATGAAAAAATTCTTTATCTCCGATTAGCATATAATTCTAGAATGTTTGCCTTATTCATGCAACATAATTTTCGCGCTCGAAGGATTATGGGATCAGGTGGAAGGTTGTCGGCAATTTGGGAAGCGGGACGTGCTCACGGGTTATCATTGGATGCTCCCATGACCCGAAGAGCTGCATTTGCCAGGCGGTAAAGAGCGTGTGTTATGCTTTCGTGGTGGATAGGTATATGTGAAGGGTCCGGGGACAAAAGGACAGCTTCAGGCTTTCTCTATATACACTGTAACTGTCCACATAATGTTAGGCAATGATAACACGTATCCCTGGGGATGCTTTTTGTCTCATGCAGAACAAAAGTCATACAGAGGCAATAAGACTCGGGGGTATCGTGTTATGACGTTTTAACTTATTTCTAAGCTCCCAAACGAGTTGAAAAAAATTTTTTTTTACCACATTTTCAACAAAATATTCATTTTTTTCAATTGTATAAATTTTTTCCACACGTAAATTCTACTATTTACGAACTTTACTGTGTTTTTAAAAATTCTACACACCTGCAGACTTTTTCCAAATATAATTTGAAATGTCTTTTAGCTGCTGGATATATGAAAGTTGAAACGCGAAATGTGTCGACCAATGTTTATATTCACAAAACTTATCTGGCAGCCATGTAAAGTCCGATATAGTTTCTTACTAGAAAGTTTTAAGGGCTGCAAAGAGTTTTTTTTTTTCTACTTATTTTATCAGCTGTAAATTTTTAAATTATTAAAAATGTAGAAAAAAAATTTTTTTTCTATCTATATATTCGAGAAGATAAATTTTTTTTGCATTTAAATTTATCATAGATAGTTTAAACATATATAAAAATATGTAAAATTAATTATTTTTTATAATTTCAATGCAAATTCAACTAAAAAAAAAATTTTTTTTCCAACTAAATTAATTTATTTCAGCGGTTTTTTTAAATACGAATTATTTTTTTAATTATTCAATATGACTTATCTTTCATTTTTTTATGATAAAAAACTCATTAAATTATTTAGTAATAACTTTTTTAACCTTAAACTTGAAAAATTTTTAATCAGAAATTTGAAAAAAAAAAATATTTATGTTCAATTTAAAAGTTTATTTAACAAATAAATCAATTAAAAAAATATCTCTCATCATTTCTACATATAAAAACGACGAAAAAAACAAAGTTTTAATTTTTTTAAACCCTTAAAACTCGAAATATTGAAATATTTCGTTGAATTATGATCAAAATTTCACCCTTAAACATAATTACTAACTTAATATATCTTTATTTTTACACCTTCAACTAATTCCAGCAATAGAACTGACGATTATATAGTACTTACATCAAGTAATAAAAAATCTCATAAATAAATTCACCCAGTAATAAACCTAAAAAATAATCCCACGATCGTTAACTCTAATTTCCACCAACTAATTTGTAATTACCCATCCAAAAAATGAGAAAATATCTAGCAGTATCACCGTCTAACACCACTCAGAAAAAATAAGCCCTTTTATAACTCAAAAAAAAAAATTCCGCAGAAAAAAAAAACGCGAAAATGAACTCCATCATCAATCCTCTGAAATACTATATGATAAAGTAACGAGAAGCATTGGAAAAATAATTTAGCTAGAGAGAGAAAAAAATGAAAAGTTGGGCCAAGTTTTTCAGCGAGCAAAATCTTCACTACATAGAAACAACTAGACTGTAACAAACTGGGTAATACTATGGTCCTAGGCGAAGCGTGTTGTGACCGGCTGACTTGCAGGCGAGAGACGAAGAAATAAGATAACATGAAAATCCGTAGAGAGTATATACCGTAAGCTTATCTCGTCGTCTCGACTTTCTACTCGTATTATCTCTCTCACTCGGCCTTTTTTTCCATCGCACGTGGTGTCACGTACTTTAGTTGCTTCTTCCGAGTCCGCGCGCCACCTACACACATATCCCAACTTGGAAAAATAGATATACCTGTGATCTACCCTCTCCCCGCGCGCCCTTTCAAGCTATTAACATTTTTACGAGATCACGTTATGCAAGCCTAAAATAAACAATTTCGATTTTATAAAAAAAATTAACTGAGCACAAAATTCCAAGTAGAAGGAACGAATTTTAAGAAATTTTGTTTTATTATCCAACCTCCAGGGATGCTAATAATGTCGGAATTTTTTTTTTCATTGAAAAATGAAATATTGAATATTTTTTTCGTCTTAAAAAAAGGA
This sequence comes from Macrocentrus cingulum, assembly GCA_002156465.1. Lineage (NCBI taxonomy): Eukaryota > Metazoa > Arthropoda > Insecta > Hymenoptera > Braconidae > Macrocentrus > Macrocentrus cingulum. The sequence goes on from MVJL01003420.1 coordinate 29,010, forward strand.
AAAATATTGTTTGGATATGAAAAATTGTGAACCAAGTGGCAAAATTGAATTTTACACTTTTTTGAGTATTTAAATTATTGATATTTACCCTGCAGAAGATAAAACCATGTCTAGATATTTTTTTTTCAATGAAAAAAAATTTTTTTTTTCGTTGCGGTGAAGACTTATGATAATGAACGATGTCTACACGTTTTTTTTTTTTTTTTATCATAAATATTGGAAGAAAAAAATTTTTTTATTGCTCACCTCAACTCGGAAAATGTCTAAATTGACAAATTAGCAGTTTATCGATGTCTGGATGGAGATTTCAACCCTAAAAACATAAAATTTAAGTCAATTAAAGCTCAATAAAAAAGATTTTTTTTTTTTAATCAGTCTCTGAGAGATGAAAAAAATTTTTAAAAAATGCTTGTATTTATTTAAAATAAAGAAAAAAACACTTATTTTCAACGAAATATTTTAATTTTCATATTTTTCAATTTTTTTATCCCGGAAAAAAAATATCTTAAAAAATATTTTCATGTTGAAACCATTTTTTTTTTTTTACTTTTAGAAATATTATCTAATATATTTTTTTTTCCAGAAATTTAATCATCCTAAAAATTTTATTATGAAAATTTAAAATTAATAAATTGAATTTTTTATAATTGAATAAATTAAAATAGATAAATTTGACATCTCGAATGATAAAATAGGTCATACAGTTCATATACTATTAAAATAATTCACAAGGTCCATTTGAAATTTTCCTGATTAAAAATAAATATTTAAAAAAAAACCTGCATGCATATATATCGATTTTGATGTCGAATGCAAATCAGGTTAATGTTTTTTTTTTTTTTTTGCAATTGGCCTCCTCTCTCTCTTTCTGATGCAAGCGCGGGCTAAATAAATTGTCGTAGAAACTTGCTGGTGAGATTCAGGAAGCGCATGTCGGCATATTGTATTTCTTATTCCCGTGGGTGGTCCCAGTAGTGAGATGACAGGCCACAGGGAGATAAAGTTCTTCACTAGCCATGTTGATATATGAAATGCTGAGATACAGTACGCTAGCACAGCAACCAAGTGCATGTTCTGCTAACGCATAGTGTATTCTTCATGTGTGCTACTCGCGGTATATCCGCAACTAAAACTTTTCAAATAAAATATATCTCAGAAATCTGCAAAAGTGTTGAAACAAGTACAACTATAAATCACATAATTTTTAAGAAATATATATTTTACTACTCGAAAAATCTTATTTTTATTCTGTATCTATATTCTACTATTTTTTTATACTAAAAAAAAAATTTTTTAAACATGAAATAATACATAAAAAAATTTTTTTTTCCAAGTATTTTTTTTTATTACATTTACTAATGGCTATTTCCGCCATGTTTTTATCTTTTTTGATTTTTTTTTTCTCCTCCACGTCTATTTTACTCTCTTTTAGCTAGATGGCAAGTTTGTAATTAGTGAGCGTTGGAGTTCCTACACATAAATTTGTTATCTGTGTGTAAAACGTTAATGGTCGCGCACGTCTTTCGAATTTTCTACTTTAACCACCGTTTGTCAACTGACCTTTTCTATACCGTATAAAAAAAAATTTTTTTAACATAAAAAAATTTTTTTACAGCTTCAAAACTATTTAATAAATTTTTCTAATTATTTGGAATTTTTTTTCCAACTTTTAATATCTATCATATTTTAACTAAAAGTATAATAATTTTTTAAACATCCCAAAAACCTAAAAAAAAAAAAAAAAAAAGCAGAAAATTTTTTTTTACTTCAAAATTACTTAATTTTTTTTATTAATTTGAATTTTGGTTTTTTTTTTTTAACTTTAACCTGTTAATAAATTTTTTTTAATGGTTTATAATTGAATATCTGTGTTTTTAAAGCTTTGAAAAATTTTTCCTCGAAAGATTTTCAAGAATATGATAAAATAAAATATTTTAGTTTTTTATTTATTTAAAATTTTCTAGTCTGTAAAGGTTTGTTAATCGATAAAGAATTCAATTTATTCGTGGTCGGTTATATAAGATGAAGACAAAGAGTTTAAAAGGTGGAATATATGAGAGATCAAGCGCGGATGTACAAAGAATAAAGAGAGATTTTTTTTCTGAGATTTTTTGTATTAGACCTGTCCAACCTATAACTGATGGCTACGCGAAAAAAAAGCCTCTTGATGTTAAATTCTTTCAAGACGAATTTTTATTAAATATAGAATTAATCTTTTTATTTTTCAACCTTTAAGAGTCAAGATTTAAATTATTATAACTAAAAATATGAAAAGAAAAAACGTCAAGAAAAATGTGAAATTCTAGACGTTAGAGAAAATTTCAATTTTTTCATTGTTCTATAATTTGTAGAAAAAAAAAAAATATTTTATATATTTAAAACAAAAAATTGTTTATATTTATACAAAAAAAAAAAAAAAAATCGAAATTTGACAGTTCAACTGTATAAATTTAAATAAAATCGCAAAAATTTCACTATAAATCCAAGCTAAGCTTTGGGCAGAAAAAAAAAAATTTACGATTCAAGTGTATAAATGAAAATTTACGAGCATATCGATTGTCAATAATTCAAAAGGATAAAAAAATAGTGACTTACAAGGAGGTATGAGTGAATCTCGTGGTGCCATGCATGGGAATATCGATGAAATCTATCTATTTCATTGGCCATGAGATATTCAAACCACGAAGTGCTGGAAAAAAGCAATTGCCAGGTAGAGGGGATGAGGAAATTTGCGTGGATAAAAAATAAACGTTTATATAAACGAAATATAAAGACATTCAATTATAAAAAAAAAAATTTTTTCCGTAAAAAAGTTAATTCAGATTCATAATAAAATACTTACAGGTCAGGATTACCTGAATTTAGGGTAAATTCCTCCCTTTACCTAATTTTCCAATATTGTTGAGTCACTCAATTCAATTTTTTCGATGTAAAAATGAAAATAAAAAATTTTTTAAACAATTTAAAATACAAATATCAACGAAAAATAGAATTTTAAAAGTCAGGCAAGTTTTCAAAATTTTTTTTTTTCACATCCTCGAAGATAAAAAAAAAGAGTTTATTTATTAAAAAAATTAAATTATTTATGTTTTCACAAAAAAAAAAAAAAAAAAAAAAAAAA
>MVJL01003427.1:0-10576 GCA_002156465.1 Macrocentrus cingulum
GCAAGTGTACATTGATTGATGCATATCGTACTTCATAGAGCTCATCAAATTCCCTGACATATCGAGTCAAGAGATCCTCAGCAATGTTAATCATATCGTGTGACACTTCGTTAGCACTTAAAAGAAACATTGCCATGATTAATCGCTGAAAATGTCGCAAGTACTCTGGATCCATAATGGCGTTAAATACAGCAGTGGAATAGTAGTACAAAAAACTCTTCAGTTCTGACGATTTCCAATGGATTAAATCGTCAGTACTTCGAGGCATTCGATGAATGAACTTCGGTGGGGTGATCGCTTTCAATCGTGCATTAACTAAATCAGTGCTTTCGTACAAGGAGAAGCGTTCATTTCGAAAAGACGGATGGAATAGAAGTGTCAATTTTTTTTTTATAACGCCGCCGTCGACTGAATGCATCCTGTCGATACACATGCCTTTAACGTAATCTGGCATAATTTTTGATAGGACTGTTGGTCATTTTTTTTTTATAACGCCGCCGTCGACTGAATGCATCCTGTCGATACACATGCCTTTAACGTAATCTGGCATAATTTTTGATAGGACTGTTGGTCCTTTAACTCCCATCTGAGGATTATCAGGCGTAGATATTTCAGCCAGTTCTTCACATGAACGTAATCTGGCATAATTTTTGATAGGACTGTTGGTCCTTTAACTCCCATCTGAGGATTATCAGGCGTAGATATTTCAGCCAGTTCTTCACATGCTTGCAATGTTCTTAAATTGGCATTGTTTGTGAAAGGATAAACCTGCAAATGCACTCTTGCACCGAATTCACGCACCTCGCCGGGATAGAAGCATACTGGACATCCATATTGTGCATTGTATTGCACAAAATTCATGCATTCGCATTTTGCAGGCAAATCGCATACTCCCATTAGTAGTATACCGTACACTTTGATCTGTTCAAAATTAGGAAGAGTCATTGTCACGCCAATGGATGCATTCGCATTTTGCAGGCAAATCGCATACTCCCATTAGTAGTATACCGTACACTTTGATCTGTTCAAAATTAGGAAGAGTCATTGTCACGCCAATGGTGTAAAATTTAATGAAGAACTCTCTGAAAGCATCCATGTAAAAGTTGAAGTGAGGTTTTTTCTTGTCAAACCAAATGCCTAGAAGTATAGTATTGTAGTCCTTTTTTCGCTCTTCAAATGGCAGTTCATTAATAGTAATGTAAATCGGCCAGCAATTTTTTCTTGTCAAACCAAATGCCTAGAAGTATAGTATTGTAGTCCTTTTTTCGCTCTTCAAATGGCAGTTCATTAATAGTAATGTAAATCGGCCAGCAACTTATATTTGACGACTTAAAAACGGGGACACCGTCAGTATACCAGCTGAATGAAATATTATGGGGATCAGCGAGAAAGCCTTCAGCCACCCAGCTCTGATAAATTTCTCCATCATAAATGTCTGAAATGACATTTGGTTGTTTTGGCCGATGAAATCGCGATTGAAGTTGATTGTAGAAATCTGGTCTTCTATACATTTCTTTAATATGATCTTCAGCACGTAACGCCAAAAAATGAGCACTCTGGACTGTCGGGCAGGTTGGGCACTTTTCGTTGGCATTATTCAGCTTATGCCCACACGATGGGCAATAAAAGTGCATAATTGGTTTTTTTTCCCCGATGTTAAAATATTTTTCAAATTTGTACAAACTATTTTTTTGTAGATCTTCACGTTTGCAATGGAGTTCAATTAATGTGATGACATCTTCGACACAAGCCTTAGTTAAAATATTTTTCAAATTTGTACAAACTATTTTTTTGTAGATCTTCACGTTTGCAATGGAGTTCAATTAATGTGATGACATCTTCGACACAAGCCTTTGTTAAATGGTGTTTGGTGCACAACGATAAAATTGCGAGATTGCTCTCTCGCACTGTGATAGTAGCTCCTTGATATTTGGGTATGTCTTCATCCATTTGCCTTCCAATATTTTCGACGTCTTCTTCATCCGACTCGTATGCTTCTTCATTTGGTCTATCGAAAATCCCTGGCTCTTGTGAGGTATGTCTTCATCCATTTGCCTTCCAATATTTTCGACGTCTTCTTCATCCGACTCGTATGCTTCTTCATTTGGTCTATCGAAAATCCCTGGCTCTTGTGCATCATAATTATTATTATCTACTACCAGCGGGTCGAAGTTGGGTAAAAACTGTCCCACAAGGCTGTGAATAAAATAATATTGTTGAAAATGTACTTATTACGTTGCATAAAATGATGCTTTCTATATATAGGGTCGAAGTTGGGTAAAAACTGTCCCACAAGGCTGTGAATAAAATAATATTGTTGAAAATGTACTTATTACGTTGCATAAAATGATGCTTTCTATATATTAGGTTTTTCTTACACATGATTATCGTCATTCTGTCGTTGAAGTAAGTCAAAAATATATTCCATCTCCTCAGCATTAAGTGGCATGTTTTGTTCCATTGATTCTGGCAAGTGATCATGCCTGAATAAGAAAAAAATCTTTCAGATGCCGCATGGCATATATTCTTAAAATAAATTTCAAATTAAACTCAACCGAAGGCAGCTGAGTTATTACGGTTAAAAACAAATATAAAAAAGACTATCATGATTTATGGTAATATATTCTTAAAATAAATTTCAAATTAAACTCAACCGAAGGCAGCTGAGTTATTACGGTTAAAAACAAATATAAAAAAGACTATCATGATTTATGGTGAAACTGAAATATTGTTTACCTCGGTAGTTCTCGTGCTTCATTTGGGATGTGTTCATGTTCAGCATTATTAGTCTCATCATTTAAATTAGCCACCGCATCATAATCATCGTTGTTGATATTAACATTTTCATAACCATGTTCATTTCTCTCTTCATGGTTTTCACGTGCATCAAGTTCATTATTTTCAATAATTGCTAAGTCTCTGAGCGGATTCAAGCGAACCTTATATTGTTGATGCTGTAAGTCGCTCAACCGTTTACGTGACATGATAAATATGAAATATACAAGCAACGATTCGATCTAAATCATTGCTCGATAAAAGTATGTTTATATAATTTTATTCTCAAATCCTTTGGCGTACCAAAACTAACCTATATTCACAGCTGACCAAACTGATTCTGCGCTTTAGGTGACAAGTGACTCAATTTAAATTTTGATATTCTCAAATCCTTTGGCGTACCAAAACTAACCTATATTCACAGCTGACCAAACTGATTCTGCGCTTTAGGTGACAAGTGACTCAATTTAAATTTTGGCGCTCGTGTAGCTGCCTGCTGCAGCACCGACCGCCGACAAATCGAGCGCTCAATAATCGCCATCTTGCCGAATGTAACAATCAGCAATGTGTTTGTAGTGTGCACGTGGAGAGAGAATATTTTTTCATCGAAAATTCCCTACCTATTATAAGAATTTGCTATTCAACCATTGCGTGAGATTAGAAACATCGTGTGCACATCGACTATAGCTGGTTGAATTTCAGTAAAGTAAAATGTCGCCGCCGAAAAAAAGTCGACAATACGCACTGATTTGGTGTTTGAAAAGTCGAGTACATCATGTTGTTCCTTTGTCTAGAATACTCAAAATAAATCGCATTCAGCCGAAAAAAAGTCGACAATACGCACTGATTTGGTGTTTGAAAAGTCGAGTACATCATGTTGTTCCTTTGTCTAGAATACTCAAAATAAATCGCATTCCCGGGACGATTTTCAATTTTCACCGAAGATTTGGTGTTTGAAAAGTCGAGTACATCATGTTGTTCCTTTGTCTAGAATACTCAAAATAAATCGCATTCCCGGGACGATTTTCAATTTTCACCGAGTGCCAACAAAATTTTTAGAGATTGGAGGTAAGTAGCGATCGAGATTTGAGGTTAATTTTTTTTTCAAGAGTATTAGGACGATTTTCAATTTTCACCGAGTGCCAACAAAATTTTTAGAGATTGGAGGTAAGTAGCGATCGAGATTTGAGGTTAATTTTTTTTTCAAGAGTATTGTTCAACTTGACATATTTTTAACCTCTGGCTTGTGTTTAGATGATGAAACTGCTTTACGATCGAGATTTGAGGTTAATTTTTTTTTCAAGAGTATTGTTCAACTTGACATATTTTTAACCTCTGGCTTGTGTTTAGATGATGAAACTGCTTTGCAGCGAAAAACTTTCTCTCTCGAAAAAAATGTTGAAACCAGCGAAGAAGCACAATCCACTCAGCCAATAGAACAATCGGCAGCGAACGATGATCACGTACAGCGAAAAACTTTCTCTCTCGAAAAAAATGTTGAAACCAGCGAAGAAGCACAATCCACTCAGCCAATAGAACAATCGGCAGCGAACGATGATCACGTGAATGTTAATTCAAGTGAAAATTCCGAAGAGCAGTTGTCACAGGATTCCACGTTGATGAAAATAATACGATCGAAATTGGGATATATATATTAACGTTCTGTCAGACTGCTTGAAGTATCTAAGTTATTGAAAAAGTGAGAGGCGCGTTAAGCAGGTCGTAAGCTCCGAAAATAGAGTATTTTCACGACCTATATACCATACCTCGTTGTAAGGGTGATTTCACACATTTTTGTAAGGGCGCAATAGATAATGCGATCTAGATGTTCATCTAATAATACTTCGTAGAAAAAACAGAATTCAATTTTTCTTATTTTTGATTTATGTGTTCACTGCAAATTATGTAAATTAGGGTATAGCAGCCGTGAGTAGATATTTAGTTTTCCAATGACAAATTGAAACAGAATTATTTTTAGTTGGTAACATTTTATAAAAATTTCAATCACAAAGTATCAACCCTATTTATATTTGATAATACCACACATTTCAAATGAACACCGGGACTACTATTGAAGATCAAATTATGCTATCTGTGCCCATACTTTTTTCAGCATATTATTGAACTATTTAAAAATGAGTAACCGAAAACGGCCTGCGTCCGATTTGTCGTTCAATGGTTCTGATGATTCTTCCATATCAAGCTCAAACGAAATCTCTGATAATGAATCTTCGGATTCAACCCGAAATCCTCCATTTTTCCCACGAGTTTCTGGCGGTAATTCTTACGAGGAAATTGAAAACTTTAAAGACAAATTGCAAGATTATTTTCTCGACAATAATATTAATCGTGATCAAGCAGATAAACTTCTCGAAATTATTCGTTCTCAACGCTGTTTTCGTGACCTTCCAAAGGACTCCCGGACTATAGAAAAAACTCCAAAAGAGCGCGAAACATTTGAAATGGATCCAGAACGTTATGTTCATTTAGGAATTGTAGAAGCGTTAAAAAAAATTCTTGATAATGTCGATACGGTCCCCGACTTGCTTCTTTTCGATATCAGTACGGATGGTGCTGTTGCCGATAGCCAGAACCGTTTCTGTTATTGGCCTTTGCAGATAAAAATCACTAATATTCCCCACACCGATCCGGTCGTTGTCGGATTGTACCGTGGAACGGAAAAACTAAAAGATTGCACAGCGTATGTTCGTTTTTTTGTCGATGAATATAAAAATATTAGGAGCAATGACGGATTCCTCTATGGAGATAAAAAAATTTCAATATCATTACGCAATTTTATAGCAGATGCTCCCGCGAGGGCTTACGTTCTGAACCATGGCGGTCATACCGGAAAATATCCCATTTCAAAATGTAAGATTCGCGGAACCTACGAAGAAAATAGAATGTGTTTTCCCGGCGTAGATAATGTACCTCGTACCCATCAAGAAGCTATTAGACGAACAGATACGGACCATTACAAAGGTCCAACTCCCTTAAATGACCTCGAGATATGTTCTGTTTCAAATGTTCCGTTTGAATACATGCACCTTGGAGGTTTAGGAGCATGAAACGATTACTGAGAGCGTGGATGGGGTAAATGAGGGTATTGCTGCGGACGGCCGTATTACTGCGAATTTTCTCAATCATTACGAAAAAATATATCTCTTCAGCTAAATATTTTCCAAAAAAGTAAGTTTTAAAGTTCAATCGTTGAACTATGTAGTGGCATAAATATTTATTCGAAAAAATTAATTTAATATTGTCTATCAGGATTTGAAAAAAGTTCTCTTGACCATACCAAAAATTGAACATTTTCCGTTCCATACTGCCAAGAACGAGTCACAGTAAACCTTACGTTTGAAACGGAATTTGAAAAAAGTTCTCTTGACCATACCAAAAATTGAACATTTTCCGTTCCATACTGCCAAGAACGAGTCACAGTAAACCTTACGTTTGAAACGGAGCGGTTGTAGGTAGACTTTGAAATATTTTTTTTCTAGGCACGTAAGGCTTTATTATCTTCAGTAAAAATATGCTGAACACAATAATCGTTCAATTACTATTTAAATAATCCGCCACGGTTGTAGGTAGACTTTGAAATATTTTTTTTCTAGGCACGTAAGGCTTTATTATCTTCAGTAAAAATATGCTGAACACAATAATCGTTCAATTACTATTAAAATAATCCGCCACAGCATTTCACACCACATTTCCGAGCATGCGTGGGATACTGCGCATCTTCTGCCGGTATCGCAGTATTTGGTGCGTTGCAATTTCAAGTATAGAGGCGCTATTTAATTCACACCACATTTCCGAGCATGCGTGGGATACTGCGCATCTTCTGCCGGTATCGCAGTATTTGGTGCGTTGCAATTTCAAGTATAGAGGCGCTATTTACTGCGGAGTGTCAGCTTACTTTTCTCACCTGTAAATAAGGAGTTAAAGGAAAAAAAAAAAAAAATCAAATAAAAAACGCTGCACCTACTCTAGAGAATCATTAATGAAGGCTGTTGAAGAAGCACGCACTGGAAAATGCATAGCCGAGCTGTCACGAAAGTATAATGTGCCTGAATCAACACTTAGAGCAAGGAAAATGGGCAAGAAGGCTGTTGAAGAAGCACGCACTGGAAAATGCATAGCCGAGCTGTCACGAAAGTATAATGTGCCTGAATCAACACTTAGAGCAAGGAAAATGGGCAAAAACGCAGATAAAAAACCCGGCCCAGCGACTGTGATGAGTACGAAAGAAGAGAAGTATAATGTGCCTGAATCAACACTTAGAGCAAGGAAAATGGGCAAAAACGCAGATAAAAAACCCGGCCCAGCGACTGTGATGAGTACGAAAGAAGAGAGAGACTTAGCGGAGTGGCTGTTTTATTGTCATCGACGCGGATTTCCAGTGACCAAGCTACAACTCATGGAAAGTGTGCAGATTCTCTGCCTCAATGATCGTCGTCAAACACCTTTCGCGGATAAAAAGCCAGGACGAAGTTGGTTTGAAGGCTTTCTGACCCGCCATCTTAATGTATCACGGAGAATATGTGAAAATGTTTCACTGAGCCGAGCAAAAGTGTCGGAAATGTAGATACGCTCGTGGTTCACAGAAGTTGGGGATTATTTGAGCCAACACAATCTGATTGGGATCGAAGCCAGCAGAATCTTTAATGATGACGAAACCGCAGTCTAACGCTCGTGGTTCACAGAAGTTGGGGATTATTTGAGCCAACACAATCTGATTGGGATCGAAGCCAGCAGAATCTTTAATGATGACGAAACCGCAGTCTCCATGAACCCAAAGCCACCAACCGTGCTTGCACCTAAAGGCTGTAAAAATGTGTATAACATTGTCAATAATAATGGACAGGAAAATGTGACAGTACTCATAACGGCTAACGACCACCAACCGTGCTTGCACCTAAAGGCTGTAAAAATGTGTATAACATTGTCAATAATAATGGACAGGAAAATGTGACAGTACTCATAACGGCTAACGCATCAGGAGTTCTGGCACCGAGTCTTATACTTTTCGCTGGGCAGACTGTATCGAAGGAAATCATCCGAGTGGCTCTATCGAATTTTTCTTTTGGCATATCCGAAAATGGGTGGATGACGGCAAGAAACTTCTATGAATACATTACTAATGTCTTTTCACCGTGGCTAAAAAAAAAGTGGCTAAAAAAAAGTGGCATCGAGCTGCCAATCGTTTTTTTCATTGATGGACACTCATCACACATGACTTTGCCATTGAGCAAATTTTGCGATGACAACGGGATTATTCTTGTAGCTTTTCAACCAAATGCCACTCACATCCTACAACCGCTGGACGTGGCCTTTTTCCGCACCATTGAGCAAATTTTGCGATGACAACGGGATTATTCTTGTAGCTTTTCAACCAAATGCCACTCACATCCTACAACCGCTGGACGTGGCCTTTTTCCGCACATTCAAGATGTCCTGGCAACGTTCATTTCAAATATTTTGCGAGCAATGTGGTACTACGGGAATAAAATAATCTCAATTTTCCTTGGTACTGCAGAGTACACTTGACTCTATGGACTTGAACAAAACTTAAAATATTTTGCGAGCAATGTGGTACTACGGGAATAAAATAATCTCAATTTTCCTTGGTACTGCAGAGTACACTTGACTCTATGGACTTGAACAAAACTTAAAAAAATGGCTTTGAGGCATGCGGCTTATACCCAGTTACGGCTGATGCAATTGATTACGGCAAAGTTTTCAATAAAATTCAGGAGGAAGTCCCTATTTCCCAGAATCTCTACCAACGAGTTCAATGGCCCTAAATATGCTCGAGAATTGAATTCAAAAAGATACACTGGCTGTTTTCCGAGCTCATTGTGGCTCAATCCCAGAATCTCTACCAACGAGTTCAATGGCCCTAAATATGCTCGAGAATTGAATTCAAAAAGATACACTGGCTGTTTTCCGAGCTCATTGTGGCTCAACTTGGACTGGACGAATAGAGGATCGCAGTCTATTCGAAATATGGAATAATCTGGCTCATGAAACAAGTTAAACTGCACCAAGTCTTCAAATTGTCGACAACAATTGTGACATGCGCGACGGGGTAAGTTCTCCGGTTGTTTGTTTGATGTTGAGTGCACCAAATATGTATAATTTATTTTTTAGATGATCGCTTAACAACAATTGTGACATGCGCGACGGGGTAAGTTCTCCGGTTGTTTGTTTGATGTTGAGTGCACCAAATATGTATAATTTATTTTTTAGATGATCGCTTAAATCTACATAAAAATGTTGAACTACAAAGCAGTATTAGACGCGCAGTAATTAAACTAACCGTAGTATTCGGTGCGCAGTAATATATGATGGCCAGTTCTAACTCCGCAGTAACACCCGCAATCCAAAACCACGGGAAAATGCGTCTTATTGATCTAAAATAACATTCTAATGCCAGTTAAAAATTTTTTTATAGTACTTAATAAGATTTTGAAATCATTATTGTAAAACTGAGCCGGTTGAGTCTTATTGATCTAAAATAACATTCTAATGCCAGTTAAAAATTTTTTTATAGTACTTAATAAGATTTTGAAATCATTATTGTAAAACTGAGCCGGTTGAAGTAGTATATTATTCTGAAATCTGTCAATCTGTGGATGGACCCATCTACATAGTACTTAATAAGATTTTGAAATCATTATTGTAAAACTGAGCCGGTTGAAGTAGTATATTATTCTGAAATCTGTCAATCTGTGGATGGACCCATCTACGGCCGCAGTAATACCCTCATTTACCCTAGATGGTTCTTTTTCAACTCAATCGGCATTGAGCAAGCATAAAATGAGAATCGCTGCGTCTCGATTGACATCACCAAAAGGGTGGTGTCCGAAGGAATATGCCAGGAAGATTTCAACTCAATCGGCATTGAGCAAGCATAAAATGAGAATCGCTGCGTCTCGATTGACATCACCAAAAGGGTGGTGTCCGAAGGAATATGCCAGGAAGCCTACGGCTTTGACGCAATACAACAGCTTTAAAGCAACAAAATTGCGACAAATTTTATTTTACACCGGTCCGTGCGTATTTGCTGATTTACTTCCGAATGATGTACTTTGACGCAATACAACAGCTTTAAAGCAACAAAATTGCGACAAATTTTATTTTACACCGGTCCGTGCGTATTTGCTGATTTACTTCCGAATGATGTATTCCAACACTTCTTGTTACTGAATACAGCAATGCGTACATTATGTGGACCATCCCCATCGGATCGTGATTTGATATTTGCTGAAAATGCATTCAAACTATTCGTACAAACGTCAGAAATTATATATAAATCGCTGCGTCTCGATTGACATCACCAAAAGGGTGGTGTCCGAAGGAATATGCCAGGAAGCCTACGGCTTTGACGCAATACAACAGCTTTAAAGCATTGCGACAAATTTTATTTTACACCGGTCCGTGCGTATTTGCTGATTTACTTCCGAATGATGTATTCCAACACTTCTTGTTATTGAATACAGCAATGCGTACATTATGTGGACCATCATACACCGGTCCGTGCGTATTTGCTGATTTACTTCCGAATGATGTATTCCAACACTTCTTGTTATTGAATACAGCAATGCGTACATTATGTGGACCATCCCCATCGGATCGTGATTTGATATTTGCTGAAAATGCATTCAAACTATTCGTACAAACGTCAGAAATTATATATTATTATTTTATTTAGCTTTATTTCAGCCTAATGGCCTGGAAATGGACTTGGTTATTTACACTCTAACTCTCATTCTTCTACTCACGTTCAATCTTTGACTCT
>MVJL01003433.1:0-65922 GCA_002156465.1 Macrocentrus cingulum
AAAAAAAATCACACTCATCGGCTCATCCTGGCTTGATACACCAATATTTAATAATTTTTTCGCCGTATTTATATCATTAAACATTTATGGCTTCTTTAATAATTTTTTTTGTCTTGAAAAAAAAAAATAATAACCACCATACCTGGAATATTGTGTTTCCAGCTTGTCTCGGCCGCCATTTCACGACCACACAATAGGCATCCGCAATTATCACAAAAAAAAAAAATAATAACCACCATACCTGGAATATTGTGTTTCCAGCTTGTCTCGGCCGCCATTTCACGACCACACAATAGGCATCCGCAATTATCACAGCTCCAGGGACTCCAGTCGACTATTGGCGTTATCACTCAACGTTCATTTTATATATAATCGTTTAGAATATTGTGTTTCCAGCTTGTCTCGGCCGCCATTTCACGACCACACAATAGGCATCCGCAATTATCACAGCTCCAGGGACTCCAGTCGACTATTGGCGTCATCACTAAACATTTAGTCAATATGTAATCGGTCAAAGGTGCCAAGGAATCATCGAAAACCAGCGTATGTCAGAGAAAACCACCATGAAAGCTATGGCGTCATCACTAAACATTTAGTCAATATGTAATCGGTCAAAGGTGCCAAGGAATCATCGAAAACCAGCGTATGTCAGAGAAAACCACCATGAAAGCTGATAGATCAAACGGCAACTGCGGAGACGCTGCACACATACACACACACACACGCACACACACACACACACACGACAATCAGCGCCGTGTATTAATTTGCACCACACAAACGGCAACTGCGGAGACGCTGCACACATACACACACACACACGCACACACACACACACACACGACAATCAGCGCCGTGTATTAATTTGCACCACAAATATTACATATTTCGCGTGATTTATCGTTCAACGCGTACACCAACACACACACACACACACACGACAATCAGCGCCGTGTATTAATTTGCACCACAAATATTACATATTTCGCGTGATTTATCGTTCAACGCGTACACCAACTGCAATGTTGCACGGAAACATTGCTCCACGACACTGAATCAACGCTCATCACCGCGAGAAAATTCTCGAAAAGTTCCTTGGCGACACAGAGCTCACACGGACGCGAGACGCTACACACACACAGCCACAAATCGATGGTGTAGCGACAAATAAATTCGCGTTTGCAGTATTTATGACTCAAAAATATATTTGTGCATGTCTAACCTGCATTATTACACCAAAAATGACGTTCCACTGCATTGAATTGACACTAAAATTCAGTCCAAGACGACAGAGAAAAAAATATATTTGTGCATGTCTAACCTGCATTATTACACCAAAAATGACGTTCCACTGCATTGAATTGACACTAAAATTCAGTCCAAGACGACAGAGAAAATTTTTCGGCGGGAGACGACCTCCCCTCGGAACGTTCAGTGAGACGACGATTCGATTGTAATCGACTTATCGGGATTTCCGGTGTCGGCGATTTTCTGATAAAATTAACATTTGTTTAATCAAGTAGTTAAAAATTAATCAAACAAATATTCGTAGGATTAATTTTATGTAAAAAAATTACGTAATTCACGCGGATATCAAATAAAAATCGAGCGTCAATTTTTATGTCAGACTTTACCAGTAAGTGCGAGAGAGAGAGAAAACGCAAAGTTCGGCGGAGTTCGTGAGCCGTCACGGACGCGAGCCGAAGCCGACCGAATTCTCCCCCATGTTCTGAGCTCGTCTCCCGCTGAAAAAATTTTCTCCGTCGTCTTGGACTGAATTTTAGTGTGAATTCAATGCAGTGGAACGTCATTTTTGGTGTAATAATGCAGGTTAGACATGCCCAAATATATTTTCGAGTCATAAACCTTGCAAACGCGAATTTATTTGCCGCTACGCCGTCGATCTGTGGCTGTGTGTGTGTAGTGTCCCCTGTCCGTGTGAGCTCGTGTCGCCAACGAACTTTTCTGGAATATTTTCGCGGTGATGAGCGTCTATTTAGTGTCGTGGAGCATTGTTTTTGCTCACCATTGCAGTTGGTGTACGCGTTGGACGATAAATAACGTGAAATCCGAATTTTTGAGGTGCGAATACACGGCGCTGAGCGTCGTGTGTATGTGTATGTGTGTAAGTGTGTGTGCAGCGTCTCCGCAGTTGACGTTCGATCTATCGGCTTTTATGGTGATTTCCTTTGACATTTGCTGCTTTTTGATCGTTCCTTGGCATCGTTAAACGATTATATATAAAATGAACGTTGAATGATAACGCCAACAGTCAACTGGAGTCCTTGGAGCTGTGACAATCGCGAATGTTCATTGAGTGGCCGCGAAATGGCGACCGAGACAAGCTGGGAAAACAATTCCAGGTATGATGGTTATTTTTTTATGTTTTCAAGATCAAAACAAATTTTTAAAAAAGCTGTGAGTGTTTTTTGATATAAATATACGGCGTAAAAAATATTAAATATCGGTGTATCAAGCGAGGGCAAGCCAAGGAGTGCGATTTTGTGCTGGCAATTAATCTTTGGATTAACACACACCAATGTGATGATTTTTATGAGGTAAATTGTTGATTACAGCGATGATACGTGAACAAGATGTCCTTCAGAGACACCAGCATGACTAGATGACATCAAATCTAGCCAGGAGAGTCGAAAGGCGAAATATACGACTCCGTGCAGCTAGAACTGTCTGCAGATCTGGAGACAAGGACAATTTGGCATTTTTGAGCTAAACTGCAGTGGATTTGAGGAGCAAATCAAGCTCTGGTGACGAGGAACGGGTGTCGTGACAGGCCAGATCATCATTCTCAGGTATTTTTATTATTATTTGTTTGAATTTATCACACTGACTGCCAACTAGGGCAATTAAATGTGCTAATTAATGCGAATAAAATACCAAAATCTGCCAAAATATGCCATTTACAACTCATAAATGAGGAGACACGTGATAAATCTTGGAGTTTAGTATTTTTATTAATATTTCTTTAAATTTATCAAGCTGACAGCTAACTAGGGGAATTAAATGTGTTAGACAATGCGAATAAAACACCAAAACCTGCCAAAAGATGCCATTTACAACTTATAAATGACGAGAGACGAGAGAAATCTTGAAATTACGGCAATAAATTCGTCTTTTCTAATGGGAATCTTCTTGTTTACAGTGGGAATGCGCGCGCTAACTTGGATTCAAACAAGCCACGTGTGTGTTTGAATGGTAGCTCCAATAACAAAAACATACTCCAGCTGGAGGAGTGGGGTAAACGCGGTAGTCCGACGCACAATTTCATCCGTTTTTTAGAGTGACAGTAAGTATTTTAGCTTTATTGAATATTAAAACACTTAATAATTACCTGTCGTTTGATTTTTTTCAGGTGAATGTAGTGTTGTGTGCAGTGATCTATCGACATTCTGGACAGATGGACGTCAAATTGGTCAGTACAGTGACTCATATGTGTACTGTGATGGACAACAATGGATGGGAGAAGCCGCCAAGCTGGGAAATGCTGTTCTTCCGACGCTGGATGTGGGGTATCGTTAATTTTCGAGTCCCTCCGGTCCTCATCATGTCGTGGATGAAAGATCCAAATCGACACGAGGATATGCGGTTGTAATTATACCACCCACCTGTCAGGACAGTGTATAGTGACCGCCAATCTATCAAGATTTAACAGAATTGATCTCGATGACTGGCGAGTGGTCCCTGAGTTAAATTTTTGTCTCAGTATTCCCTATTTTTGCACTGTTTTTGCTATAAATTTACGTGTTTTTATCTACAAGATACTTAAAAGTGGTAAAAGTCGACCCTAAGTCTTGAAAAAAAATTAAAAAATTCAATTTGTGCAGTGCAAAAATTATTCCGCGGCAGTAAAAAAATCTTATCCAAGTGTCAACTGGCTTGTACGATTGTTGCAGTGGATAGATAAGACATTTGGACATGGTTTTTTATTACTGAGGGTTTTCAGCTTTATTTAGACGCAGCAGTTGTACATTTTTTAATTTTTCCCGCGAAAGAGAGTCATTTATTTTTTGCGATATTCCTGCAAGCTCACTCACAACATTTAAACACGCGAATTCTTGTACACCCAGTCTATTATAGCTTATATATTTATCCAAATTAAGTGAAATTATCAATTTAACTCAACTTTTCCAATAAACTTTGTCCACTTGCCAATGTTCAAGCAAGTATTGAACCCTCCCTTGAGCTTCGCAGTTGATTCATCGCAGAGAAGAATGATAAACTTTTGCCTTTTTTCTTGTATAATGTCGAGTCGTAGTCCGCCAAAGTCCTTACAAACAATTTGACATGATTTTCAGCTCCACTGTCATCGGCATCATAATAAAAACGGTTGGTACACCAAACAAGTTGCACGAGGCTCGAATACTCAGTTTGTTAGAGCCTTGTTCGATAAAAAAAAGTTAGCTAGCTTTGTAAACTTCTCGCGTGTGGGGTTTTACAAGGCTGGATAGGGTGTTTGCATGTCTGTGTGGTCCGAAAATGGGGATGGTGCCCGGGCACCACGGGTAGAGTGAGTGATTTTTGGAATTGTTTTCGTTTTTCAGGTTTATAATGCTACTAGGTAGGCCGCGGTTAATTTAGAGTCGTCTGGTGTGAATTAATTAAGCAGGCAGGGCCAGGCTCTAGGCGTCATTTCGAGGTAGTTACCGGGAAATAACTTCAGCACACAGTTGTGATGGCCGAATGAGTTTCCCGGAGAGCCTGATAGACCTAGTTATTTGTCTTTCGTAAGGTATAATCAATCACCATGCAGATTGATTACATTCTGATGGTCCAAAGCCTTCTGCTTTGAGATACCAGTGATTTTTTTCACCATTTAGGCACAAATATCCTGCCTGGCACGTTGATGAAAGAGTAAGTGCTCTTCAGAGGCGTGTTTCAGGCATGTTTTCTCACTCAATTAAATTTTTCAAGTATATCAAGGGATATTTGTGCATTGATACAGGTGGCACTGGCCGAAGAGGATTCAATGATAAGTCATTGTTAAATGATGCTCGCATGATAGCTCGTTAACAATGAATTTTCATCTTTATTTATAGTCTTGTCCCACGTTTGTCACTATGCACTCTGTCTACATGATTTTTTGAAGGATTTATACTAATATATCTCGAATTTAAGTCTGTTTCAGCTTTATATGTTGCAGGTTGGAAAGAAATGACAATTTTACACAATTAATATCCTTTCAAATTTTTTTTGAAAGCACTTTAGGGATGATGAAACTTAATTTATTATGTTTATATTATATAGAGACATTGACGATGTAGTTATTCTGGGAGAAAGAGATGAAGAGGTCGATTTAAGTGAGGGTTCGCAGCACATAATGCAGTACAAAGCTGTGGCACACTTGGTAAAAGATGAATCAGTGCAGTTGATCTAAACGTTCCGCCCTTGGATAGAGTGAGTGGTAAAAAAAAAAAAATAGAGTAAAATTTTCAAATTATAATTTTTATAATGGCATTTATTTCAGTTCTGATAAATAAATGGAGAACTCTCCGCACGGCAGAAAGATGGAAAAACAACAGGTAACCAGCAAAAAACTCGTTTTATACGGTGAATATTTTTTTCACGTACCTTATCATATAAATACTACATAAAATACTTGTAATATATACGAACAATATTTTTCATGATGTGTTAAACACTTTGAAAAAGTGTATTTCTATGGCACGGCATCAGGTGTGGTTATAAGAGTTGTATAAAGGCATGAGATGTCATACAATAATCCGAAACATGAAAAATATTTCACTGTGAGTTCTGTTGAACTTTTCGAAGATTTTTCTACCGACTTATGTCTTTGCAATAATAGTTGAATCACGTTCAATATCTTCATTCTCGGTGGATAGATTTTCATATGCTTTTTTCGATATTTTCATGAATTCTTCTACCATCAACTTTCCAGTTTGATTGGCCATTTGGCTGAAAAGACTGTCCGGATTTTGAAGCAGCAAATAAGGATGATCAAACTCCACAGCCTGCCCTTGATCCATCACAAGTACTCGGTCACTGTCCATGATAGTGTGCAGTCGATGTGCAATAGTTAGAACAGTACATTCTCGGAATTTTTCTCGGATAGTTTTTTGAATCACTGCATCAGTGGACGGATCGACATTGGCCGTGGCTTCATCCTTGGATTGAATTCTTGGATTAAAAGTTTAAGTACGTAGGGTATTAGCATTCTGAAAATTAATTTATGATATTAATTAGTTCATAATCGTATTCAGTAAATGAGTTTTCTTACTTTATGCACACAAGGATGAATATCGCGATGCCGTAATAGGAATAAGATAAGGCAAATGTCTTTCTAATGGCCGTTAGCAATTTCGGTGGCCTGTTTGAGTCGTGCGCAGCTGTTTGCTCATCTTTCCAGTGCCTTTAATTAAATAATCCCGAATTACTATATATTGTGATAATAAAAATTAAGCCGGAACGCCTGAGGTATTGACCTCAAACTTCGAATGGCCGAGCACCAGATAACATTTTTTTGTTCCGACCTTAATTTTTTTGTCTTACATACTTTTCGAGTGTATCTCCCAGAGGCTCACTCAGATCGTCATCTAGGGCATTTTGTAAGTCTTTAATCTCTAGATCGTGTGATTTTCCGTATTGAAAAAAAGGTTTTAACCACCTAAAAAATGAATAAAATAATCATTTAAATAATATAATCACTAATTTCAATGGCCAATGCGTTGATTTGTGAAGATGACACTAAACAAAAAAGTAATAACTGAGTGGTTAAAATACACAGTTGTAATTCGAAATCAGTGACCGTATAAAAAAAGCTCTAGATAAAAAAGGCGACGAATTCAATGATTAAGAAAAAATAATTACTTTGAGCATGTAGAATAAATTTATATCACTATCTCTTAGATTAATAGTATTTAATGATTTGTGTGATGATTTGAGGCTGTGAAATCGTGTAAATAGTATAGTACAAATAAAGATATTTGACGTAAGCTAGTTCGGATCCGCGATATGGCATGGTCGATAATAGACCAGGCGAGATGATGGTATTTTTATCTATAATATCAAATAGTCTCAAGTCACAATTTTTTTTCATTCTGAGTAAACTATTTTACTCACTTTATAAAACGTTTTGTTGGATCCATTGTTTCCCTCAACGTTTTGCCATAGTATTTTTTTCGAATTAGTGTCGTAATGAACAATGATAACCCGATTGAAAGTTTTATTTCAATTTACATTGTAATTAAAATTGATATTTTGTCTTGTAATGTTCAATAATTGTTGAAATCATGACGGAATATTCATGACTCAAGGGGTAATTTTAAAAAAAAAAATTGTACTTGCCAGAAAATTACTTTATTTAAAGGATTTGCCGTCAACCTTGGGCTTGGATTATCGTATTTCACACTACTATCCATGATTTTTCTATTGAGAGGGTCAATGTCCGTTATAAAAAAATTTTTTATGTCTCAAAAACTATCACAACGTGTCCAGCACACTCAGCTATTTACGCGGCACTGATCGCGTGAGCATGTTTCGAATTGTTTTATACCTACGATTTCGTTTTTATGATTGCGCGGCTAGCCCAAATCGAAATTGGTAGTTCGGTCGAGTTCCGAATAGTCCGATTCCCCACTCCAATAGCCCGAACGTGTTCAATCACGAATCAATCAAGAATATAGTCCGAATCGAAGATGCGCAGGCAATTTTCAGAAAATATTGAATCACTGAAAACTCATAGATGAGTAATGATAACTTCAATTCCGGAAAAAAGTTTATTGACCAACTCGACTAGTTTAAGACATCTGAATGCGAGTGTCCTGAGTCCAGTTAGAAAAATCGATGAATCAATGAATGGCTTCAACTCTCCAAAACAAAATAAAGGTGTTTTAAAGTCAGCTGGAGGTTCTACGGGCAGTTTAGTGAAGAAAAAAGTTCTTTTCGATTTGATGATGAGAGTGACAGTACAAGTGATTGATCATTTTCTAGTAAATTTTAATGTCGAATTGAAGTTTGAAATAATATCGTGGAATGTATAAGTATTTTATTTGAAAATTGAATTTTTTTTAATTGATTATCTTTTTTATCTTTTATAAAAAATAATTATTGAGGTTTACCATACGTAATTTTACAAAATAAATTTTTTTTAAATCCAAATCAACGTAAACAGAATATTTATTATGGAAAAATAATTAAGGTTGTTTTTTCAATCGTGAATTTAATTTTTGTTTACATAAATTTTTTAAATAGGGATTATACTTCAAGGAACAATTATACCATAATTAAAATATGCGTCCAATTTTATGAAAATTTAAATAGTAGCGCTTTTTAATGGTGTGGTCTTTGTATAAAAGCCTACATCACCGACTGCCGTTATCATCTTTCGTGTACTGCCCCCGTTTCTGCTCGTGAATGTTTGTTTATATTTACATGTAGATACCTTGAAAGATTGTTAAAAACTAATAATAATAATGTATTTTCCACATTTATTTGTGATAACTGTGATGGTTCTCAGCTGTTATTCGGAAAAAGACTTTTGTTTGAGTGATAAAAACGATAGGTGTTCTACAAGATCTAATAAAATCTCCAACGATCTCACAGGTAACCTCTTTTTAACAAATTAAAAAAAAAACATCAAATTACATTTAATATTGTATTATTTATTCAGATATTGACGATGAATTCCAAGAATTCTACCAACAAATTAATCATGCTGAAAAAAATTATGAAGAATGTATTGCAAAAAAATGCAAGTGTTTTACAAATGTTATTGTGCAAGATTTGAGCCCATTTACCGAGGGTATTACCGAGGACATGATTGAGGAGTCCAAGTCGAGGTATTTATACGTATTATAATTTAAAATAGCATTTATTAAATACCATTGTAATAAAATAATTTTTAGGGGTACGCTTTATCAAATTATCGATGGTAAATTGTACCGACAAAAAGACTGCATGTTTCCGTCACGTTGTGCTGGGATAGAGCATTTTATTTCAAAAATTGCGACAAATTTGACAAATATAGAATTTATAATTAACACACGAGACTATCCTCAATCAAGTCATTATAGCGGCAAAGCCCTGCCAATATTTTCATTCAGTAAGGTAATTTATTTAGTCTTATTTCTTAACATTCATGTATTAATTTAATTGTCCCTGATCTTTTTAGACTCCAGATTATTATGATATCATGTACCCTGCGTGGTCGTTTTGGGAGGGTGGCCCAGCGATCTCGCTCTATCCTCGGGGACTCGGGAGGTGGGATCAGCACAGAGTTATGTTAGATAATGCTGCGAGTAAAATACCCTGGGAGGAAAAGGAGAGTAAAGGATTTTTCCGTGGATCTAGAACCAGCTCCGAAAGAGATAATTTAGTTCTTTTGAGCCGACGACGTCCGGACATTGTCGATGCGCAATATACGAAAAATCAGGCATGGAAATCGAATGAGGTACAGCTTAGTTAGGCTCTAATAGACCTAAAAAATCGCGTTACCAATGCTAAAAGGACGTATATTGAAAAATAGTCATGAAACTGTAATAAAAATTGAGCATTAACCATGTTTCTTTTAGATTTTCAAGGGGAATGAAGAAAAATATCTTCAAATTTTCATAAAATATTACAAAATTGAATGTTAAAATTGATTTACTTAAATTTTTTTGCTTTCTATTTTTAGAGAAGTGTAGTGTTTTAATTTATGATCAATTTTTCGATGAAATATTGAATTATACGTCCTTTTAAGATTTGTAATGTGATATCTTCTAAATGATTAAAAATAATGCGATTAGTTGATTTTTTTTTTAAAAAAGAAAAGATGGATTTTCTAGGATACATTGTACGAGGCGCCTGCTCCAGAAGTTTCTTTAGAAGAACATTGTAAATACAAGTATTTATTTAATTACCGTGGTGTCGCGGCGTCATTCAGGCATAAACACTTATTCCTGTGCAATTCCGTTGTTTTTCACGTCGGTGATAAATGGACGGAATTTTATTACAACGCTTTAAAACCCTGGATCCATTATATCCCGGTTTCCAGCAACGCTAGTCAACATGACTTGGAGTAAGTTTTGTGAAAATTCTCGATCTTATACGAAAGTAATATAATTTTTTTTGTTGTCTTTTTCAATTTACAGGCGATTGATAAATTTTACCAAGGTTAATGATAATATTTCAAGAAAGATTGCACAAAGAGGCCGTGATTTTATTTGGAATAAATTAAAAATGCGCGATATTCATTGCTATTGGAAAAAATTATTATTTAATTATTCAAAACTTTTGAAATATAAACCAGTATTGAAAAGTGATCTTATTAAAATCACAAAATCGTAGATCTGTAGTGAAAATCTACGAAATTTGGAATAAATTTTTTATAAAAAATAAAATTATTTTAATAAAATACACGTATAAATTTATTGGTACGACGGTAAAATTTTCTGAATTTATCAAATTTATAAAACAAGATATATTGTATTAGTAAAAGAAAATATGTTTTCTTGAGACTGAAAATTAACTAATTCATGGCAAATATTATTTTCGGTAAAAATGCAGCATTTATTCGACGATAAAGATTTATACTACAAACACAGTATTTTCTTAGTATCGCTATGGTGTTTGCTTTGTATTCGAACAAGGAATTTACGGTATAAATGTAGTATACGGTATAGCAACTGTAGTTTCTGGGTGCATCCACCAAATATCTTCGGTAGGAAAATTTCCCAAACTACCAAGAATACGCTGTGTGCCGGTATTTTTTGAACCGTGAGGGTTAGTTGAATGTTATTAGCGGTCGAGTTTATACTGTACATTCCAGGTAAATCTTCCGTATTTTAATAATAAATATACTGTTTATTTCGGGTAGGTTCAAAACCACAAGGGATAAAATAATGAATGGTTCATTGAATAAAACATAGAATGTGATAGAAAAACTGGCAAATGTAATTAAGTACCATTCAACCACTCATAAAATCAATATTTTATGCAACACTATCAAAAATACATTACAGCAATAATCATAGGCGCACATCGTGGATAACATAGGTAATACTTGAATAATATTCAGACATACACAAAATTGCTAGTAAAAAAATAAACATAAACTAAATATCTATCTACAACGTAGAATAGATATGTATACGTATATTAATTCACTATATTTTTGATAACCGCGATTTTTCATTTCACAAATTACAAAAATATTCTCTAAATTTCCCTATATATTTCCAATGCAAATTAAACGCATTGAACTCGTTGAATTTTGTCGTTTTTTTCTTTATTTTCTAATAAAATTCATTCATTTCACTCGCGGATCGCAACGGCAGTGTAACGAGCCCGTCAATTACGCATACTTTTGCCTTATATTTAAATAACATACTAAAAAGCCCTAAAATTCACATTGACAAATTTTATCACTCGCTAAAAACAATGAATTATTTGTTTTTCAAATGAATTTTACGTTAGATCCTTTGTGCGTTATTATAATTATCAAATATTTCTTTGATTTTAGTTGATCGATTGAATTTAATGTTTAAAAATCAAAAAAATTTTGAGAATAAATGTAAGTCCATTGATTTTTGGCTTTTTACTCAAATTTTTTGTATAGAAATCGGAAGAAATATAACACAATGATGAGTGACTTGTGATTTGTAATTTTTGATGAATTGTGGGCTATAAGATTCGTTGTATAACTTATAAGATAATGTTTCATTTATACACTTAACTATACAAAATGGGGCTCTTATGAATTATGACAACTGAGAACGCAGCAAGTTTTTGTACGTAATGGGAGGAACTTTTTGCCGATGACTTCACGTCAAACATGGCAATTTTTACAATGAGTTATGCTCAAGTCCTAGTACTGATGGCCTTTTTTTTTTATCATATCGACGTAAGCATTTTGTTTATGATAAAATTTTGGTATTTTCATGCTTATGTGACCAGGAAAAATTTTGTGAAAATTGAGCTTATCAAAATGGTTAATAGCCGCCATTGTTGGTTCCTTGTTTCAAAGGTCGTCGCAGTATTTCCGGAGTAATCATCATTGGTGTTGGGCGACGTAACTAGATGTTCCTGAGTAACTCCTGTGAATAGTCATAGAATATCGTATTTTGATTTATTTTCGTGAAGACTATTTATACACCCAAGTGAGGCTTCGAATATCACTTATTATCATGAAGTATCGCACGAAGAACCCTTGAGATTCCTTCGAGGGGACAGTGTTTGTGCATATTATTATAAAAATTTTTTACTCGCGTATAGCTGACTCTTTTTTTTGCTTTTTAATCCGTTGGATTAGTTGGATATCTCGTCTGGCACGTGTCTTTGGACTGCCATCCGATTGGGAGTCTCACTTTTTTTTGAATCCAAATGAGCCAAGTCGAAAGTTGGTTTTGTCTGGAAATACCATGTTTATTTTCGCGTTAATCCAGTTCTTTTTAAATATGTATTGAGAAAGAAAAAATAATAGAGAGGTAAAAAAGCAAAGAAATACAGGGGTTTTTCCTTTCATTTCTCTTTCACATAAACTAGATAGATCTATTGTGGGAAAAAACGTTTACCAATACGTGATACAAATTTTGACCGCGTAATGGACATCAATTTCTGATCATAATTCAATCACTAACATCCACCAAAACTCAAGGTTTCATGTTTGATTCATTGAATAATATTCATATTACGGGACTATTAAATGATTTCTAGCTTTTTCAACCAGTGTCTTGAATACAAATTACGTTTAAAAGTCCACTCTTTTGAACCCCACGAATTTGTAATGAACTCATGCCCGACTGGAATAGGCAATGCAAGGATTACAGTAAAAAAAAAAAAGTTGAAAAACACGGCAAAAATTGTGGGAAAAATTATGCAAGGTAGTTACCATGTATACTTAAGCCGAAAATCAATCTTTTGTTCAAATAATGAAAAAAAAACAACTTAAAAATTTTGTTTATTTAGTAAATCAACGAAAGAAATTAATTAAATTCGTGCCCGTGCATAATAACAAAAAAAAAATAGAGGTAATTAAAATCGTGCAATATGAAAAAAGTGCCAATTAAAATATCCAACTAATCCAAGTATTATTTTGTTAAACAATAGCTAAGAGTATTTCACTTTCCGAGAAATGTGTCAGTAATAAACGCAATTTTAAATTGTCTTTTGTTTTTTCATTGTAAAACCATGCACCTTAAAATTATTGATTATTATTTCTTCTTTAATGGATCCTTCGTGCGATACGCATATAATCTACTAGAGAAATAAATAAACATGTCCATAAACATGTCCATGCTAAAAAGAGTGATAAAATATTTTTTTCTACCAAAAAAAAAAAAATTATAAAGTTAATTTTGTTAGTTATGAAAAGAGAAAAAGTGTTTGAAAATAATTAAATTTTTATATACTTAATAGAATTTTTAAAGTAATAAAAAAAAATATTTTTCACTACTTTATAAACTATCATTCTTGTTTTTATTATTATAATTATTTAATAATTACTCTTGACTTCACTGGATTCGGCAGCGGTGATTCTTTAGAAAATTTTGTCAAATCATGAAAACTAATTAATTATATTATAAGTTTTCAATTGAAATTTTATAGAAACTTTTTATAAACATTTATCACCTGGCTGATGTACTAATTGAGCTTTAAATTTTACAAATGGTTTAATTTATTCGATTAGAACATTATAAAAGTTAGAAATATTGTTAGTTAAGACTGATAGTGATATTTTATACCAATACCGATATCCCATTTTACCCTTTTAGTGCAATAGATGAGCAGTTATTAGATTAGTTGACAGGCAAAGATATTGTATGTTAAAAATTCTGAATACTTTCTGATTTAACAAATTGTTTATCATGTTAAATGACACATTTTGGTACGATTACGCGTTGATTTTTTCTTTATCTTTTTTTAAATTTCAAAAAAACAATCATAAAACATGAAGAAATCTAAAAAAAAGTTTATGTCTCTTCTATTTTTTTAATTTTCGAGTCTGTTTTGACTACTTCGATGTATCCTAAAGTGATTTAATGAATTTAAAGAATTCTTCGGAATTGCCCGGAAGTAAATATTGCAATAGATGAAATCCATGATAAAAGTTACAAGCATCAAATGCATCTACATTATGTCCACAAATCAACATGATCAACATGTTGCATCACGTCCGAGCAATAATACTCACTAATAGAAGTGTCATTGAATCGAAATTCTAGATGTAATTAAATTGATCAGGCTTTCGATCTAGAACGAAATAAAGCCAGATAAAAAAAAATTATGAGAATACTGAATCAGTTAAAAAACACGCGATACCTATATGACGCGCGGAGAAGGCCATGAGAGTTTTGAAGCTTTAGTACGTAGCCAGGTAAAATTAGGAATATAGGAAGTCATTGTTTTTAACAAAATTCTTACTCAAGTACCTGTATTATCGATATCACTCAAATTGGATTCACCGATGTCATCCTCCAGGTCTGCCGAATGTAATCCAGACATATAAGGATTGTTTGATACGACATTACCTAGTGTATTCCGATTTGTAGGATTGCATCCGAGCCACCACTCGCTAATCAACCGGGGAAATGATGGTGTAGCAACGTCCACCTGCAAATCAAAAATAACTCGTTTAAATGTCCGAATAAAAGGTAGAAAATTTCGGCTAACTTACGGCAAACTTAGTGTCATTAAATCGGTAATATTTGTCATCTTTGAAGAAGTAAGTAATGCCGTTGTAATTCAATGCTCCGTCTAAATTTTCTGGTATTCCTTTCCAAATGGACAAAAGTTTTGGATATGAGCTTGAAACTTGCGGCCGGCTAGTTGGATCAAATTTCCAAAAATTCTTTCCCTTGTAGAAGTAAATTAATCCATTGCCAGACCACACGGTTATTGCGTCAAGATCGTCTGGAATACCAGCGAAGCCATAGCTAATATCTTTTGGATAACTGCTGTCGGCCATTTTAAAGCCATTGTATTTCCAGTACTTGGAACCCTGTGTACAAATAATTTTTTTGATTAGTTGGAAAATATTATATTTTTAACTAAGGTAGTAAAAGTGGGTTTTTTAATGATGAAACAGTGTTTTAATACACTATATACGGATGATTAATGAATTGAAGAAAACCAAAATTTTCTTTTTTTTTTGCAATTTATATGAATTGTTATAAAAGCATATTTTTATCAATTAACTTAAAATGTATTTTGCGGTGCCGTAAAAAAAAAACCGACTTTTTTGGTTTTTCGGGTCTCATATGAAAAATCAGTTTAATACAAGCATTTTTAGAATGCTTTTGTTAACTTTTTTTGTTAATTTTGAGGGGAATTTTGGATCATTAAAAAATTAAGTTTTAATATTATTATCAAGGGGTTGTTCAAAAACAAAAAAATCAATGTATATATTTGTGAGCAACCTCTAAAAATTCTTGTATATTGATGAATTTTTGAATTTTTATTTGAAATAATTTTTAAATAATGATATTCTAGTGAAAAAAAATATTTTTAGGCAATTCATAATTTTGTAGGGGGTGATTAAAAATTTTTAATTTCATTATATTGTTAGAAACTAAAATTTGAATAACGTATGAGCAGACTCTGATGTATTTAAAAAAGGATGACTCTTTTATAGAACATTTGTTGGATATCTTCTAGATTTTAGGAAAAAAATTGTTTTTCTAAAATGACACACTATAAAATAATTGTTAAAATCAAAAATCAAATTAATTGATAAAGTTCTAGAAAAACCTATGCAATCATGGTGTATAAAAAGTATTTCTTAAAATTTATCATATTTGTTTACCTTAAAAAAGTACGTTTTTCCATTTCTGTACGTGAATGCTGCGTCAATATTGCTTGGCAAGCCCTTCCACGTATTTTTTATTGGTTTGGGATATCCGCTGGCGATAGCATAGTTGTTTAATTTCCAATAATGATCATCTATAAAATCAAATTTATAGTATAAAACTTCATTTTACCTAAAGATAACAAAAAAAAAAAAAACTATTTTCAATTTTCACCTTTAAATATATATATTTCACCGTTTGCTCCGGTAAAAATTGTGTCCATTCTTATATCTCCACAGATACTTTTTGGACCATAAAGAGCCTAAAAAAAAATTACTAATAAATTTATCACAATTTTATTAAAAAATTAAAATAAAAATCAAAGCAAATAAAAAAAAAACTCTAAACAGACGATCCTTAAAGTCAAAGCGAAATTATAGAAATCGAAAAACTGCCAATTTCATGAACTTTAATTTTGTAATAAAAAAAAAAATATTTTATACGTTTATAACTTAAATTTAAAAATCATTGGATTAGTTGGATAATGTATCGACGTTCAAAACCAATTAATCTCTATAGACACAACTTCAATTAGTACTCGCAGTTAAACCTATAAATTATTTATGATGTATTCCAGAAAGTGAGATGAGCAAAAAAAAATTAGACCCTGATGTAAGAGTCGCTCTGACCTTCTTAAGAATGTAAAAACCGGTTTGTTTATAATATTTTTCGATTTAATGTATACCTGAATGGCATTAATGTCGTCGTGGTGCAGCGTAAAAGAGGGATTGTATCCTCGATAAAAAGGTGCCATTAGCGCGGCAGACACATCCGAGTGAGCAAGACCGAGAGAATGTCCGAATTCATGTGCAGCAACTTGAAATAGATTAGTTCCTCGATAGCTCTTAACTTTCCAAGTTTCATCATCATCAAAATGTGCATCTCCGCCATAAACCGGGAAATATGCATGAGCCAGAGTACCGCCAGGTCCGTCAAATGGATCTCCATCATCGTGATTTCCAGACACGAATTTGATGTTGATGTTGACCCGTCCAGTTTTTTGTTCGGTGAATGTAAGATCAGTAAAATCAGACCAAACGGCAAATGCTCGTCTAATTGCGTCATCAGTATCCTCTCGACTGAGTGACCTTGGATAGCGGCTGATTTTGTACATAAGATTTTTTGTCCTCCACCTAGAACCTGAAATATCAGACCTTGACATTTTTAATCCACTGATGGCCACTAGAGCACAATCAGATTGTAATAACGAGCTTGTATACACATATAGTAGGATAGTAGCATGCTATGAGTGCTATTGTTCAGTCAGCCACGTGTATTCTAGTGTTTTTATATCATTTTTCCGGTATGAAAAGGACTGTCATTACTTCGCGTGTCAGACAAATAAAGATGAATAGCTTTTATGCAATGATAGAGACCACCCACGCTCACTCTCGATGATCAGTAATTATTCAGGATACTGATAATATGACCGACAACCTTAGCATTGCATAAGTCATCTTGAAATATGTGTGAAAATCAATCGGATCTGTAGTATTTCTACGATTTATTGCTTTCGTCATGCGTTTCAATCTGTTCTGTCCGTGCGTGAAGGTGCTTTATGACGGAAAAAGTTTATTCATTACTGCAATTACTATCCGTTAGAGTGACTGACTCGGTGCTTTGTCATTTAGCAACGTTGAGACAGGAAGTCCGTGTTATATAGTCGACTGTTGGTCCAGCAACAAAAGAATTCTACGACTAAAATATAGTTGAAAAATATTTCTATGTACATTTATTTGATAAATTTATTTTCATATTCTATAAAAAAAATTTTTTATGGTATAAATTCATTTTAGAAATGTTTTGTCTTGTAAAGAAAAAAATTAAAATGGATATTATTAGCAGAAATTATAGTTACTTATAGACCTTTCAGACAGAATTTGTTTACATTTGATAAAAAGTTGTAAAAATTATTTACTGTTTGCTGGTCGTGATAATTGATGTCAAAGTTGACCCTTTTAACTCGTAAAAGCCTATACCGCGAGTCATTCTGAAAGTGATATTTCCGTCTATATCATGGCTCTAAATAAAAATTATAAAAAATTCATTGAAAAACTGAAAACTTGTAGAAAATGAAAATTAGAAATGCCAATTTTTTCGAATTTACTATAATTTATTTACGAGTGATTTATTTTTAAAATCAAAAATTTTTTAACCTGAGAAAATTTACAAAAAAGAATTTTTTTTTTAAAGCTTTTTTCAGTATTTGACGAAATTTTTATTACTTATTACCACGATGAAAGTGAAAATATCGCTTTTTTTGACCACTCGTGTAGGTTTATCCTGATGAAGATAATTTAAAACTTATTATGCCATTTTCTACAACTTTTAGCTATTTTCTATTATTCTCTATAACTTTGAAAAAGTTGTAGATTTTTGTATAGAATATATACTACATCTTTCTAGTGTGTTTCTACAACTTTCAACCGTCTCATTCGACAGTTTTCCTTTTCTATAACTATCTAAAAATTTTTAATACAAACTACGTAATTGATTTTAGCGGAATTCTGGTGTCAACAGAAATCTTAAATGCCGTGGATTTTAGATATGCCTATTGGAAATATTCCACAACAAATATGAAGCCTTGACCCCCAACTTTTCATAGCTTTCTAAAATTTTTTACAAATCGCCTGAGAGCGGTAAAAATTCATTAGCTTATAGATTTTTACTGACTTTGTTAGACAAAATGCAGCTGTATAATCTTTGAAATTAATTATGAAAAGTACGTGGACCCTTGAATGGCATATCCTTGGTGGATCTAACAAAATACCGCAGTTTTCGGGCATGAGTATGGTAGAAAATCGGTAAAAAATGAGTATAAATAAAGTATAATAGCAATAAAAATACCTTTACGATACAGTATAGTTTTCGGACGCTGTTCATACTAGTATGAATACTAAAAAATACTTAAAATCGGCCGAATTTGTGCTGTAATTTCGAAATCGACAATATAACACATGTGGCATTATCAGCAGACTGATTTCCAGTTTTTATTCGTCAAGTACAAGCGGAAGTTGTTTTTAGGTTAGAAGAAGAAATGTTTACAGACCTTGAAGTGCATATCGCTTGGTTCTACCATCCAGCTTATCTTCCGTTTGGTCTTTAACTCCACATCTAGGTAAGGACATGGTTTCGGCCGTTTCATTGTCTAAAACACCTGAAAAAATCCAAATATTAAATTCCAATTCACTGACCTTACTGAGTATTGTAGGAAACATTGTTTACCCGAAAAGTTTACTATATATTCAATTATAACTGTTGGAAAATTAAAAATATCTTGTTGATTTCATTGCAAACATAAATTTTTTTATCACTTTGAAAAAATTACGTTTAATTTCCACGCGTTTCCGTGAGTTTCTAACTTATACACCGCGTGCAGTTAGCTTTTTTTTTAATTAATTTTCAAGAAAATAATATTCCAAGACATAATATTTAATATTGAGTTTTCATTATTCCCCTATTAAAAATCGTGAGATTATAAATAGCGGAATTCATATAAAATTAACCCAAAATTTGCTCCCCCGATCGTTAAAATGACTATCGACGAGTGACGTCGTCGCTAGACTCTTGTGCATATGTTGAGCTATTTACTAAACTGTTCCTACTGCCTCTAGCAAGCTTCATTACGTATGCGATTCTTCAGGACACGCGAATACATGGGTCAACGCGATAGAATCGCTTTGAGTTCAGGTTCGTGCGTGCAGGACATGCAAAAAGTTGCGGTTCTGCAGTATTGATCAGTTTTTCTTCTTCGTTCACGATGAATCATAAAAAAAAACACACATCGCCAGTCTTCCAGAATTTTTTATCTCTATATTTTTTTATTCTTTCAAGGTTCATTTAATTGACACATCGACAGACAGTTATTCTCTCGTGGTCATCATCACGTAATAATTACTATCCGCGAGATTGAACATCAGGGTGCTTGGTTTATTGGTACATAATTTGCATCTTCCTCTTCATTTCTTATTTTTTTATGCTCAATTCACATGTTACTATGTAAACAGTTTATGACTCTGGATCATTTTCCTTCCTGTTATGCTTCGTAGATTCTATTTTCCATATGCCTTGATTACCTTGACGTAAATTTAATACTATTGTATCTTTATATAGGCGTACAGGTTAATTCTCCAATGAATATATATTTTATAGTAATTGAAGTGACACTAATCTTCCGGGCGTATTCATCGCTCTGGTGTTGAGGTCGCAGGAATTTGCCTTTGTTACTCTCTCTCTCTCTCTCTCTCTCTACTAGCATCCGGAGTCGGAGAGGGATTCAGTGAGTCACTTACTTACAAGCGCCAGGAGATGATGAGAATGTTTCGGCGAATTGGGAATGAATCATCCTACTGCGAGGAATATACAACTGTATCATTCTACTTGTCTGCAGTCAAGTCTAGCGATCATCAAAAAACATTTACAACTGCTGAATCATTGTTGCATTACATACATATATTTTTTTTTTATTTAGAGTATCGAGAGTGAAAAAAATTATCACTATTATCAGTGTATAGATTTCCTGATGGTAGAAATTGTCGAAATACAAAACATATTTTCAATTTCTCATAAATATCCGTTATTTTTGATGAATTCTAACAAATTTTGGAATATTCTATCATATTTTGACACGTTCCTACTCGTATAATGAGAATTTTCGATTTTTTTTTTTTTTTTGAAGAGCACTTGAAATTTCTGAGTTTATAAAAAAAAAAATACAGGAATTATTTTTGCACATTTTTAAATTCGAGGGTAACCTTAAAAAAATACGCCTGGTGACTTTAGATGAATGCATCCGGCGAGGTTATGAATGATTCATCGGAATTGTCAACTGATTGTCGTGTGTTCACTAGGATCAGTTTGTATACACACATATAAATGCACACATGAATGAATGATGGAAAATTATCACTGTAGAATAAATATTCTATTATCTAATGACGAGATGTAAAAATTTTGACGTACCTGTTGGATTTAATCCGGCGAATATTTGAAAATGCATGATTGCCTCGGAGATTTTGTCCTCGGCGATTATTCCTCCATTAGTTGGATTCTCTGGTGGCAGATATCCGTATTGGGATAAATATTTCTGAAAAACAAACACGAAATGAATTTAGAAAAAACATGTTAGATATGGACATGCTAATTATATTAGTATGATGACTAAAGGGAAATACGTGAGAGGAAGGAAGTGTTTTAATGCTGGTAGAATCATGGCCTACCGGAAATTCGGATTGAGCAGCCAAATATATTGGTCATTGGCTCAGAGAAAGGTGAATAAACATTAATACGACGTGTCACTGACCTCTTCTAACGAGTATATATAAGAACTCACATTAGTTGACAATTTGTATCTATTTATCTGATCAAGTAGTCTGATGTGTTTATTCCTTTTTTTTTTTTTTCTTAAGTATCAATACTTAAAAAAAAAACTTTTGTTGACGTGATTGTATTTTTCAATAGGGGAGGAATGTGAGGCAAAATGGGGTACTTGAGCAAATAATGATTTTTTAGAAACCAGAAGTATAAAAATATGGAGTAAGTACAATCTCTCCAAAAAAAAAGACAAAAATTACAGAAATAATATTTTTTAATTTCAGTAATAACTCACTAGACAACACAAAAAGTTAAACAGATGATTAAATAATAGTTTGAATAAAATTTGATTGCAGTTATAAAAAAAATTCATAGATTGTGCGATTGAAGAAAAAAAATTTAACTCGTTTTTTCAGGTACCCCATTCTGCCCGCATTTCCCTAATAATATTTCAATATTTTTTTTAATGGAATATTTAATTAGAAACCAAAGCAAAAAAAATTCAAATTATACGCAAGCTATCTCAGCTGCCAGAGATTTTGTTAAAATTTGAAAAAAAAAAAATTGAATGAAGCAACAAGAATTAGATTAAATTTTATTTCTCGTTATTTATCATATCCGGGTGAATATTTCTAAAAAAAGAATGAAAAATATGGTGAAAAAAATAAGAATTTTTTAATTTTTTCGACTCATTATCTATTTTTCTAAAAAAATATAAGAAAATCTGAATTTTACCAAAGTGAATTTCGAAATTTTTTTTCTAGCTTCGAAAACGGTGATGTAGTTATTTATTGAAAGGATATTAACCTCAATTTTTTAAAAGTGAAAAAAATGTAAATTAACATCTAAATATACGACGTCATGCAATTTGAGTGTAGGTGTTTCATTCATCTAATGAAGAAGGAAGTATCTTGCAATACTTAGAAGGTGTGTATCAGGTCCTGGAGGCTATTTTATGACGTCAGTTAAAGTTGCTGAATAAAAATTCCTTGTATATATGTGATTAGTTAGCCAGTAAATTACAAATCCAAATGAAGCATGCAGTTATTGACGTGAATAAATGACCATGTATGAAACAATCGCGGAGAGGAGTGTTGTTTTATAATGTTAGAAAAATCGATAGACTCTTCGTGAGGATTTTACCTTGACCTAAATTATAGGCGCTTAATCTATCAAAATGTTTGTGAATAAAAAAAAAAAAACAATTAACTCTAATAAATTTCGCCCTAATTCCAAATAAAATGATTCTTCGAGTCAATAAACTTTAGTATACTCATCGCTGGTCGAATTGAAATATTCAGAAAATTTTTTTAAAAATATCATTTGAAAGAATTAGATGATTAAAATAGTATATAAGGAATTAACTGAACGATTATAGTGGTAAAACAGGTTTATTGGTTTGTAAAGACTACCATTACTTAATTGATCTGGCTAAAATAACACTAACTACACAAAGACATGACAACGATATCGTTTGTATTCTAGGTGCGTTGAAAAAAAAGATGCGAGGGCGTGGAATACCGATGTACTCGCCTCGACAAAGACCTCTTCTTTTGCTCAAGGTCGAGGTCGAGACTTGATCGTTCAGTGCACTACCGCTCTGTCTCACTGATTGTCATATATGCTTATGGAGGATAAAATTTGCACGCAGTTCACCAAAATTTTATGGCAATATTTCTCTGATGCGGTTAGAAAAGATGTGTAAGGAAACAAAATGATGATTCACGCGATATATTGTAAAGAAATGCTGATTCAATCGGAAGGAAATGTGTGTATCCTATAAGTCTGAAAAAAACCACGTGAGTAGCATGATTCATCATCAGTATATTTAATAAATAATCACATAATTTCAACAGACGCGACATCCCCATTTATTTTATTACCATCAATAAAAAAAATATCAAATTTTCATTCTGTGATTTAACGGTCAAATTCTTTGTCGCGTATAAAATCGAAGAAAATGTCTCTTGTCTCATGCAAAGTTGGTTGACTGCGGAAGATTGAAAGCCAGTCACTGATCATTTATTCATTTAGAGAAACAGAAGAAAAAAACACCAATGATTAATGCAACAGAGATGAAGGCTAAATACTTAAACTATGCAATAAAGCACACGGTATATAAGCCTATGTGCTATCATTTTTGAATGTTGTCAGTACATTTTCCAATATATTCTTTACTATCAGTCACACCCGTTATTTTATCTCTGATAGGCACATATTCAGAGTGTCAACGATACGTTTCTATACTATCAGATAAGAATTTTATATCCCAGCCCGTTTGTGTGCTAAATTTTTCAATCATTTCAAAATAATCACAAATATAATAGATGATTTTTAAATTGATATTTTAATGATCTGTTCTTCGATCATTCACTTGTATCATTGAAATTCCATTGACAATAAAATTCGTGTTCAGACTGTAAAGTTGTAATGATCAAGGCCAATTCTTGATTCGCAATATCCCAATAGTATTTCCGTGTTGAAGCATGTACATTATTAAGTGTTTCCTAGTAAAATACAACAACGACGATAAGTTTACATGTTTTGGCAAGTTTTCAAGATAATTTATTTATTCATTAATTACTTTCATTAATTTTTAACACTTTATCAAACATCTGAGATTTTAAATCATTAATATCAAACATTAAATTTAACTTTGCAGATATTTTACGATATTTTCCCATTAGTCGAAACCTAAAAGGTCAGCCACTGCGGTAGATTTATACTACCGGCTATCCTACTCGTTATCAATAGCAACTGCAATGCTTCAGGACGATTTATTTCGTCCTGCAGTGTAGCTCAGATTTTTTTTACCACGTTAGTAAACATTCTATAGTCGAAAAAACTGTTGAAAAATTTTTTTTCTCGCGGCAAATTTGTCGATGTAATTATTACTTAGAGTTGTGTGCTTGCATGAGGGCATTCAACAGTTTGAAAGGCTAAAAAAAACTTGTACTTTGTTAGTTTTATTAGATGAATTTAAGTGTTGTTTTTTTTTTTTGTTAAAGGCACGAAATAAGTTATAACCTTAGAAAAAAATAATAAATCATTTTTACGTAAGATATTTTATCTAAATGCTTGGTATTCCTCTTATCTTGCTCGACGAATTTATCTTCAATTGTATATTTGCTACTTAAACAATCTTTCAGTCTGCGTACATTCTTCGGTCTAGTTAAATTAAATTGTTAATAGTAGTGTACTTACCCGAGCAATATTTTCAGACACTGGTGTAGCAGCATCCGGTGTTTTCACGCACAGGACAATGACAAGCAGAAGCGCATAAACGCTCGGTCTGAATCCACGGATTTTTCCGTCTGTTCTCCAATTTTCCATCATCACTGATTACTTTTAAATGACGGGGGGGAAAAATTATTTATTGTAACACCAACACTCCTAGGAAAAAACTTATTGTATGCACACTGTTCTCTTCCTGGGCTGTGGGGGGTCAGGACAACATCGTTGCCACGACACTATCGATCAGAAGAAAATTTCCACGCGCCTTTTTTTTCATACACTTGTATTCACTTTCTCGATTAGATGTTAATTAGACACTAAGGCAAAGAAAAAAATTTTTCTACATCGATATTTGTCGGCTCAACTTTGCAGAAAAAAACTGGAATGCCCGCGAGAACAGAGGCAGAGAGTTCTACGTGCTACGCTCAGTGTTAGCCGTCACTCTGATTCCCTATCGGTAGGCCACTGAGTCTTTTATTCACCACTCCCACTACCTCCTGCACACGCGAGTCTACGTACACTCACCAGCAGGTTTAATCGTGAGCATTAGAGTTCCAATTAAAGCACTGATTCGTTTTTATTCTATTTCTAATTCCATTTTTACTGTCATACCTGTGGAATACTATTGTTTTGCTTATTTTTTTTATATGAAAAACTCTTTATCTCTTCATATTAATCCTTCATGACAATGTCCCTGAATTATCCAGGCAATTTCCGCGGAAATCTTCATAGATACTAAATGTTAATTTATTGCACGTGATGTGACAGTTGATGCGCTCTATCAGCCACATTAAAATCTTGACAAATATGTTGAGCTTGTTATTGTTTTTGTCAAGAAAGTATATCAAGTTGTTGCTGAAAACGTGTATAAGATTTGATTGAAAAAGAGTCTAAAAATAAAACTAGGTAAAAATTTTACCCTGAATTATTTATTTTTCTATTTAGTTTTCTAATAAAATTTTTCATTATTTCGATTATTTGCATTATGAGCCTTCAAAAATTTGAAGCAAATAAAATCTTTCTTTTTTTTTTACCAAAGATTAGAAAACTCATTGCTAAAATATATTTGAATTGATTTATAAACAAAAAAAATTCAATCCGCTGTGCGTAAAAATTAGATGTCTTTTCAGTTTAATTTTTTTTTATTTTTCAAGTTTCAATATAATATCTTATTATCAAAAAAATACTAGTACACCCTTTTGGCTTTAGCAACACGATGTTAGCTATTGAGATTTTCATCGATTGCAGTAAGGTATTTATTCTAATCATTGAACGACATCGCCATCCTGCTGTTTCTCATTTTTTACCTTCTTATCTTGTGGATTTAAATGTACAGCATGGAGCGACACCAGGGGGTCTGAGTATGTTTCAGTTGGAAAAAAATGACTTTTCTTCAGATTTTAGTAAATTCTATTGTTTTATAAATTTATTGTAAATTCGTATTGTACACTTCCATATCTTGACACACCCCAAAGTTGATTGTTGTTCGTCGTACAAAAGATTTTCCTTGGCGTATTCCAAAATCGGATGTTCTACTGCATGTGAGGATTAATTATATATGCGTCTATATTTTAATGAAGTATTCTTTGTGAATTGTGACTCATTGTCGCTCGAATATCTCAATTTTATGATAATCCATGCGTGCACCTTGTGTTCTTCAGAAAACCATTCCTCGTAATGCCATGACTGCGAAATTAATGCGAAAACATTGCATTGCAGTGTGCTATCAAGGTTTACCCTACGTTGGCTGTTTAAAATCAGTGGTTATAAACGGATATATCATATTATTAATACAAAAACGATTTTTTGGTATAGTTTATTTCGCAAAGTTCCATGATTCATAAGTCGAATTTATTTTATTATTCTATTGAGATATCTCGAGTGGATGCCACTTCTCAGAATCAGTTTTTATTACTCTTTAATTGTGATTTATTTACTAAAAAAAATTTTTTTTTCATTATAGTTAAACCAGATTAAAATTTTTTTATTTTTTTGTTCGAAAGCTGAAAATGTAACAAAGAGAAATTACCGATACAAAGATTTTTTTTTGTTTAATTGTAAAAGAAATCATATCGTGATTTTTTTTTAGTTTCTTAACAATAAAACGGTTAATTAGCCAAATAATGCAAAATATCGTATCAAACTCTAATTAATGGCAATTAAATTTTCTACAAAAAGCGTGAAATAAAATTTTTTTATGTTTTCTTTTTGAATTTATTGAAATATTACCAGCTCTTTGAAATAATTTTTCAAAATATTTATAAAATAAAGTAAAATGCGAAAATAAATTACATTTTTTGTATAGAAAATTATAAATTTCTAATAATTTTTACCTCCTCGCTGAAAGTTTTTATTAAAAAAATCGTTTTTTATCAAACAAAACTGTTAAATTCTACTGAAAATAACAAAAAAAAACTTTCTTGACTGACGTAACACAGGTTTTTCAACTTAAAATCATTGTTATCTTTTTCGAGCGAAATTTTTTTTTTTTTTTTTCAAATATTCCATCCACGTGAAGCGAAAATGAAGTTGAAGCCCCGAAAATTCTAGAACTTGATATTTAGATCATTTTAATGACTTGAAAAAAAAAAAAAACTCTCATGGTACAAAAAATTAAATTTGATGTCGACTAGATGTCTTGTGATTGTATGAAAACAAGGACGTGGTCTGTTTTGACGTTCATTCACTCGACATTTATTTTCTTGTAATAATAAAATCATCCTGAATAGTGGGCTTGTCTTCACTCGGCTCTTCCTTTCAAGATTGCAGTTTTTTTGTAGTGAGAAAACAGATACAACGATATTGAAGCCACTCCTAAAACATGGATAGAGGTTATACACAAAATGTTACATCATATGTCATATAAATTATTATTTTTTAATTCGTTTAAATATATTTAACAAATTATTTCAATATTTTTAAATAAATATTTTTACTCGTATTTTGTGTATTGTTTTACAAACTTGAGGGGCCAAGAAAAAAGTCAATTGGTACGTATTATACACTCTTGAATTACCATAATATTGTTGTTTAGAAAAAATTTTTTTTTAGTCTCAGACAGTTCACATGTGCCTGACTCACCATTTCAGTGTGACGAGACTATACGTGGAGCGTTCATATCTTCTCTCAATCCGGCAAATGCTCCTTTTTCTTTTTATTCTTCTCGCTTTCTTCGAATAAACTTTGTGAACTTCTGGTGAACGTAATTGACGCGGTATGTCTTTTATACTTTTCTTTTTTTTTCTTTCTTTATCATATTCAATGCTGTTCATTGAATGTTGACTCATGATAATCATAAAATATAAATTCCTGAAGGAGTATTAATTTTTTTTTAATCAGTAGTTTTTTCAGGGTGGGTAAAATAAGTGAAAACATAGTTTTAACGCAATATTGCTATATTATAGTTATTGTTAAAGATAATAATTCTATTGTTTGTATTGTGAGAGGGATTTAAAGGACTGAAAAAAAAATTAGCAAACGCATATGAGGCACTGAAGAAACTAAACGAGCGAGCGCAGTAGTACGATATATACTTACAAGTCGTCGTGCTCGAGTTATGACTCATACATATGCGGTCGATTTAGTCACGTCACACTTTGTATACATATAGTGTGTAAGAAGATGCGTGAGATATTTAACTTTTTTTTATTAAAATGTATTTTGCCCGCCTGATTTATTATGACACATCGAGTGACTACAAAGTGAAAAGGGTCTATGACCTTTTTTTTAAAAAAAAAATATATTTATATCTATTTATATCTATTTATA
Source organism: Macrocentrus cingulum (assembly GCA_002156465.1). Lineage (NCBI taxonomy): Eukaryota > Metazoa > Arthropoda > Insecta > Hymenoptera > Braconidae > Macrocentrus > Macrocentrus cingulum. The sequence continues at coordinate 28,116 of MVJL01003433.1, forward strand.
AACCTGATATATTTATATCTATTTTTTACGTGATAATTAGATTGTAAAAAAATTTGCTCAGACTTTTTAGTTGATATTATATTTTTTATTTAATAAAATATTAACTAAAAAGTCTGAACAAATTTTTTTACAATCCAATTATCACGTAAAAAACAGATATAAATATATCTTTACTATTAAAAGGTAATTTTTTTTTTTTTTAAAGAAAGGTCATAGACCCTTTTCACTTTGTAGTCGCTCGATGTGTCATGATAAATCAAGCGGACAAAATACGACGAAAAGAGAGGCAAAATAAGGTATTTAAGATAATAATAATTTTTTAGACACCTCACAAGTGTAAAAAAGAAGTAAAAACTCGCTAATAAGGACAATAATTCAAGAAATAGTTATACAGTTGCTTATAAAATACAGTGTTTTACTAATGTCAAATTATACAGTCAAAGCTATAGATTGACAGCAAAAAAATTTTAACAGATCATTGGATAATAGTTGAGATAAAGTTTGACTACAATTAGATAATAATTCAATCGCATTTGGCGCAATTGAAGAAAAAAATTTTTACTTGTTTTTTCAGGTATACCCCATTTTGCCCGCAACCTCCACCTATATACCTATAAATAATTTTGTCGGACCTTTTTTAATAAAAACAACTAACAAATAAAAATCTCAAGATAAACGAGGTCATTAAGTTGATATTACATTAAGTTGATATTACAATTTATTTTTTTATTAATAAATTAAAGTAGGTTTACATAGGACTAATTTTTGCAGTAAGACTAAGGAAAGAATTTTTAATACCAACGTATCTAAACCTACATGTCTCAGTTGAGACGAGAAAAATCAGGTTTGAACATTATAATACTCGTCGTTGAAGTATATGGTACAAGCGGTTGTATGTCTGCCTACGCAATAACTATAGCGGCCCTTGACTAAGTTGAACAAAAGATTTTCAACTCAATAACGATCTAGAATTATATCGAATTTTCTATTATATTCATTGGGGAGGTTTTTGAAATCGCATATTGTTAAACGTCAAAAAACCAAACCTCCGTCCTATATTTTAGGCTTAATACTATACGGTAAACTTGTAAAAATTTACTGAAATTGAACTGGATATATAACCCACTACAGTAGCAATTTTTCAATTATACAAATTTCCGGCCGAGTGCAAGAATATCATAGCTCTATAAGCTTTATTATATATTTCGCGACCAGTTCACATTTAATCATGATGACCCCTATCTTCAAAATACACGACAACGTTAAATAAATTATTTTTGAATAATGTCTTATATAATACAGATAATATGGCATTTGAAACAATTTTATAACTTTCATAATTGAATGATATATATATGATGATGTGAAGTTAAAAGATATGTGGAAGAAATTTTGAAAACGTCACAAAATACCTCAAACACAATAATGAACTTTTATAAAATCAAAGCCTGTGCTCAAAGTATAAAAGCTCGCTAAAAAATGTAAAAAATTGAAACATTTTTGAATAATGATTTACACTATTGAAAAACAAAAAAAAAACAATAACGCAATTTTTCAGGCCCTCATTTTGTCTGCTTTTCCCTTAAAAAATATATAAAGAAAATATTACAGATTAATGTCTTTCAAAAAATCAGTTATAAAATAGTATGAAAAAATGAGTAAATAGTACATTGTTCACCAAGGGAGCAAAAGAGGTCATTTCGACCCTGAAAATCTTATGGAATTCACGATCAAAATAACCTCTTTTGCATCCCGAGATAAACATACTATTTTTCGTCGTGGCGGGAGCAAAAACCCCATTTACTCCCGCTATGACGAAATAGTATGTTTAACTCGGGATGCAAAAGAGGTTATTTTGACCTCTTTTGCTCCCTTGGTGAACAATGTACTATTTTTCGTCGTAGCGGGAGAAAATAAGGTTTCGCTCCCGAAAAAGAGGGAGCAAAAACCCCAGTTACTCCCGCTATGACGAAAAATTTTTTTCTTCAATTGCGCTAACTGAAATTGAATTGAATTATTATCCAATTGTATAGTCAAACTTTGTTTCAACCATTATCTAATCATCTGTTTAATTTTTTGTGCTGTCTATATCTATAAGGGGCACTTCTTGTCTGGTTGATGGAATGTACTTGAAAATTTTGTAAAATCTATATGCTTACTGGGCGACAAGTTTTTAACTCCTTGCATATTATAATACTGCAGTATTTTTCTTTGTGCAAACTGAAATATTAAAATAACATCAATGGCAAAATACCTTCCTCTCTATAGAGGTTAAGAACATTTGAAAACACTTTTTATCTATACATCCATGAACTTGATTTATGAGAAGATTTAGCACATCTTGATCAAGGTGGTTGATCTCAACGCTGTTCTTCGACCTCAACAAAATTCGGCTAATAGATGCTGATGCACCGCATTTATATGCATGAGATGGATCTAATCAGAAGGTTTAGAGAATTTATTAGCAATCGGGGTTTCGGTGAGATGTCTCCGAAGTTGATTTGTGTACCTTTCTCTTGGGTATAATAGTCTACATCAAGACGACACGAGCTATTTAGTGGTACTTTTTATATTTACTACCTACTTCTCATTTACCTAATTATTTTGTAGATAAATCTATATGCGTTGGTGAATGAGTTAATTCAGTTTTCCGAGAGCTTGACTCACATTTCGATTTTGTTTTATGTCGATGCAGTTATAATAGGAATCATCACATTCTATTTAAATCAACCAAATAGATGGTGCGACATATGAGTCAGCAGGACATGGACATGGACTCCGAATTTTTTTGTGTGTTGTGACGTCACACTCTACTATAGCGACTTGTAGCCACTACGTTCTCATCCTACTTCATGATTGGTGGCTTCATTCAGCCCATCTAAAGCCTCTAAAGGCCTGAGCACACGGATCGACGTAAGGCTGTAAACCGGAGTCAGTAAGAATTTCAACCATACGAAAATCAGCTCTGGCTTTCGTCTGAATGTAGAGGGGAAAATCCGGGTGTTGTCATTGGTTGAATCTCTTACTGACTACGGTTACAGCCTTACGACGATTCGTGTGTTCAGGCCTTAAGTTTACCGGCCCTGAGCGCCATTGCGAAAAGCGAAATATAGCGTACATACAGACTTTACATATTATACCTTAGCAGTCTCTACATATGAGGTGTTTTGAATAAACAATAACGATCATTTATACCGCGGGAGGTTATACAATATACAGCCTTGGTTCGTTGAAAATCTTGTGTATTTTTGGGCATCATCTATGTATCCCATCATTACATGTAGTCAATAACATACTCTGTCACAATATTGGAGTGAATTTGGTCAAGTTGTGAGTATATTTTCTTTACACATCAAACTACTCACTCTACAAGTTGAAAATTTTGCACTTGTTTTTGTTTGAGTGATTGTGTTGACCTGTGTTTGGTAATGTTTTTCCTCATAGCAAAGGCGGTCTCCTCTATTTCATAAGATTTTATACAATTTTTATGTGATAATTGCAGGTGTAATCTATCAACATGAGCAAGTTCTTTACGACTGGGACAGATTCCGAGTCCGACAGTTCATCGGAGGAGGAGCAAATTCAGCGCGCACCAGCTGCGGCATTTACCGTAAATTTTATTTAAATACTACCTGTAAAAGTCAATCTAAACTAGTGGTATGTTTATTTAGTTCAGCGATGATGAAGAGGAAACGAAACGCGTGGTCAGATCCACGAAAGAGAAAAGATATGGTGACTTGTTCAATCTCATCAAATTGGCAAAAAACTACAAGAAAAACAAAGACATGAGCAGCCTGCTTTCGAGTATGTATTCTGATAAGTCTTTTCTTACCAGAAAAAAGTAATTATTAACAAATTAATATTATTTCCACAGCGTTTGAAGACCTCATAAAGGCATACACGAAGGCACTGACGGTCGTGATGAAGGAAGAGGGCGGTCAAACTCCGCGTTTTTATCTGCGATGCTTAGTCGAATTGGAGGACTTTATCAATGAAGTTTGGGAGGACCGCGAGGGTCGTAAAAACATGTCGAAAAACAACTCAAAGTCCTACACATCACTGCGACAAAAGCTGCGTAAGTACAAACCGGAATTTGAGGAGGAAATGCAGAAATTCCGATTGAATCCTGATCAGGGAGACGACGAGGAGGAGGAGAAGCCGGAAGAGGAAGCGGAATTAGAGGACGAAGAGGAGAGTGGGCAAGCATTGAAGAAACCAACGGTTGAAATCGCTGCTCCAGATGTATCAATGTTTAAAAAATCGACTGCCGGCAATGATTTGAGTGATAGCGACTCGGATTGGGGCGCCGATTCAGATAGTGATAGTGAGTCAAGCGATGACGACGGCCAGTGTCTGAATGTACGTGACATTTACATAAAAAAACCCGACAAGGAGGATGACGAGGAGAAGAAAAAGAAAGTGGCGCGCACTCGAAAGAGCGGAAAGCAGGTAAAAACAGCGGATTCCGATGATGACGGCGGCGGCGAGTGGGAAACGGTGAAGGGTGGTGTGGCTATACCCTCGGAAAAGCCTAAGATGTTTGCCAAGGATGCGGAAATCAATGTGCCAGCCGTGATGAAAAAACTGTCCGAGGTGATTGCAGCGCGAGGAAAAAAACGTACTGACAGACGTGAGCAAATTGAGCTTTTACACGAGTTGCAAGCCATCGCTGAAGCCCACAATCTCGGGCCGGCAGTAGCTGTAAAAATTAAATTCGCCATTGTCTCGTCAATTTTCGACTATAATCCCAAGGTTTCCGATGCAATGAAACCCGAGTATTGGTCGAAACTACTCGAACGCATTTCCGAAATGCTCAATATGCTTCAAGCAAATCCTGACATGCACATGGCCGAACACATCAACGAAGATTCGGAAGAGTGTGAAAATCCGCCATACAAACTGCATGGATGTGTGCTCACACTCGTCGAACGTCTTGACGAGGAGTTTACAAAACTTTTAAAAGAGTGTGATCCTCACAGTAATAAATATGTTGAGCGTTTAAAGGACGAAAAGCAAGTTGCAAGTATAATTGACAAGGTTCAGGATTATGTTGAGCGTCATGGAAGTATGTCCGAGCATTGTCGAGTTTATCTGCGCAAAATCGAACATCTTTATTACAAATTCGACCCGAATGTTCTGAAGCAAAAGGACGGAGAGATTGCAGCAGACGTGCAAACATCTGTTCAAGTGATGGAGAAGCTCTGCAAATATGTTTATGCCCACGACAGCACCGATCGTCTGCGCACCCGTGCCATACTGTCGCACATTTATCATCACGCACTGCACGACAATTGGTTCCAGGCGCGAGATCTCATTCTCATGTCTCACTTACAGGAGACAATTCAACACTCGGATCCCGCCACGCAGATTCTCTACAATCGGACAATAGCGCACTTGGGGCTGTGCGCTTTTCGCCACGCCAACATCAAAGACGCCCACAATTGCCTCGTAGATCTAATGATGACCGGGAAAGTCAAGGAACTGTTGGCTCAAGGTCTGCTGCCTCAGCGACAGCACGAGAGAAGCAAGGAGCAGGAGAAAATCGAGAAGCAGCGACAAATGCCCTTCCACATGCATATTAATCTCGAGTTACTCGAGTGTGTGTATCTAGTTTCCGCTATGCTCATCGAAATTCCCTACATGGCGGCCCACGAGTTTGACGCAAGAAGGCGAATGATATCAAAGACGTTTTACCAGCAGCTACGATCCAGTGAGCGTCAGTCTCTGGTGGGTCCACCGGAATCCATGCGCGAACACGTTGTTGCTGCTTCAAAAGCAATGCGCAATGGAAATTGGAGCGCTTGTAATAATTTCATCATAAATGACAAGATGAATGCAAAGGTTTGGGATCTATTTTACCAGGCTGACAAAGTCCGCGCCATGCTGACGCGATTGATCAAAGAGGAGGCTTTGAGAACCTACCTCTTTACTTACTCTCACGTGTACGATTCAATTTCCATGCCCACGCTAGCAGAAATGTTCCAGTTGACGCGATCTGTCGCTCATTCTATCATCAGTAAAATGATAATTAATGAGGAATTAATGGCGTCCCTGGATGATCCTTCGGAAACTGTTGTCATGCATCGTAGCGAGCCAAGTCGTCTGCAATCACTGGCCCAGCAGCTCACTGATAAAGTTAATAATTTTGTCGATGCCAATGAGAGAATCTTTGAGATGAAGCAAGGCAACTTTTTCTCGGGAGGCGGCAATCGGGGCAACTTTCGCGATCGTCAAAATTACAATCGACAGGGCCAAGATTGGAATAGACAGCGGCGAGATCGTGATCGTAATCGTGATGATAATCGTAATTATTAACGTCTGTAAACAGCGATCGTGTGTGCTATAATTCTCTTTGCATTTTGCAAAAAAAAAATCATTGTAGAGAATATATTAAATATCTTAATATTTAAATTTTTTCTACTCAAGATATTTTGAATTAATTAATTTATGAGTTTGAAAGATTTTTTTCTAGTTAAAATATCAGGAAGGACTATTTTATTTTACTATTAATATCATATATTATTCGATATAATTAATCGAGTACGATTTTAAAAATAAATTGACAGATCTTTAAAAGTTTTATGCATTTTGAATGTTGGTCAGGAGTTGACTGCCAGTTTGAAGACAGTCGGATACAAGAACCAGCCGAATACCCGTAGATTTTTCTACCAGACGACAAGCAGAAATTTCTCCATACGTAAGTCCACCGATTACACAAACTATCACGGTGTTTGGTGATGCTACCACACGTGGACGATTCACTCGACAGCCAGGCAGAGTAATTAATTCCTCAAAGGCTTTCGGATCAGACGATTGAGTGAGTACAGTGCTTAAAAATTGCGCCTGAAAATCAAAGAACCAGTTAAAAATATGGCAAATAATTTTAAACTTCGCAAAAGTGTATACACACAATGGCAGGAACATAGGCGCCGCTGAAAACATAACTTGGACAGAGAAGAGGCTTATTGTCGGACTTTTTCGATTGATTTGGCAACAACTTCATGCGCTGAGCATTAGCAGTCCACTTGCCGCTCCACGTAGGCAACTTGTGGAGAAGATTCTCCTTTTTACTCTGTAAAAAACCGGTCGTTTCTAGCTTGTGAACTAGAGGTATGTGCTGATAACCGTGAGCGTGCAAGTGTGTTTTTTGAATTGTCTGAAGTTCACTTGGAGTTACTCCATCGCTTGTAATCGAAAGTAGACAAAGTAGTCGAAGACTTCGCAATGGATGATCGTCTGGAAAAAAAACGCTTAGTAAAAAAACTAAGACTAAGGTAAATACACACCTATATTCCTCTCAATATAGTCTAAGCACTCTTTTCTCCTTGTACAATCGAGAATTGATTTTTCTGTAGATTGCAGTGTCTCAAACTCGGAACCAAGAGCACCGACAATTGATTCACAGGCGCTGATGTGCGAAGCAAGTTGGCGTTTGACCTCTGTCGTCTTTTGGAGTCGCGTTGCGACATAATGACCCATCTCGGACAGTTTCATGCCCTGAGTAGCCTCCTGCTCGGCTGAAAGTAAGGCAATAATCACAGGTAAATAAAAAAAAAATTGGTAATCCCATGAAAAAACAAATACCTGCGAAAATAACATACATTTTAATGATTTAGCCATCGTACGAAGCTTTGGAAATACATCGCTAAAGTGAATATCCCGTATGTCTTCGTAAACTTTGTCCTTTTTTGGGTCTAATTTGATGGCTGTGTTCTCGATGATTGCTGTACCAACAGTCATGGGAACTACTTCACTCAGTAAGCCCACGTAGGACACTGGCGTGAGTAGAGTTGAGATGAGATCGTAAGTGCGATCCATAATGATGAGACTTCCTATCTCACTGTCGAGGTTTCCCGACCGTGTGCTCTCCTGCATTGTCTCCGTCATTTTTAACACGGCTTCGCTGTGTTTGCCGAAAGTAATTGTCTGTTTAGGACAGCCAAAGATCAACTGCAACGACCACAAACTGCGAGCCAATGCCGGGAGTAAACTTGGATCTTTATGGTAGAAAAGATCGACAAACATTGGAGTTTCCAAAGAGAGAGCATTCCCGTCGATTCGGATTAGCTCTAGCGACATCGGTCGTATTGTCACAAGATCAGCTAAGCCTGGATAGATAACAAATCGGTACAAGGGATTTTATTAGACGAGGTTTTTCTTTACCTTCTTCCTCTACGAGAGCATACACCGCAGTAGGAATGTACGGAGTCACCAGCATGTGACAGATCAGTCCGCTGGATTGCAACATTTCTGATTGAATCTGGTCGAGCACTCGTTTGCAAGATATAAGGCCGCTTGATGTTAGAAAAATTCGCTGCGTGTTGGACGGAGTCAACCCGGGCTCCAACTTGAAAATCTTTTCAACGCCGTGTCGCCTGTGTAGATTATAATTAATTGCAATTATTTATGTCTAGATTATTTTATGAAAACCTGATTTACTTGAGGACACTGACTCCTATAAAGGAATCTAAGGATTTCATCAACTTTTGCTCGATAATAAGATCCTTCTTGCCGGGAATTGAATCCAATACGTCGACAAGCTTTCGCTGGCTTATTTGTTGCAATGCACTCAATCGATCGTCGAATGTAATATCCATTTTGCTCAATTATTTGTCTAAAAAACAAACAATATATAGTAATATTTTAAGTTACTTTTTTTAAACATATAAATACTTACTATTTAAAATTTTTTAGATTGCGCTGTCATCCTCAAAAATATTTTAGTAATTCAAAATGTGCTCGGAAATCAGTCTGTGTATTTATCAATAATCTATTAATAATTTGCATAAAATAATAGGCCAGATCACATATTAAATGATTAGATCATTTTCGAAATATGTAATACAAATTGATTCATCAGAATTACATTGATGTCAACACATCCTACAATTGATGTAAGTGCCACTTGCATGGACATTTTTTTAATTTAAATTTTTATAATTGCATACATATTTGTAAATATTTGACAGTCCCTTATTTGTTTAGTAATTTGAATTTTTATTATTTTCTCCAACACTGAGAGTAAGGTTATGGTCGCACTCTGCTGTTGTAGATGGCACCAGTTTCTGGATGATGCTGCTGCTCGCCGAAAAAAATATTTTGACTTAGAAAAAAATCAATATCATTGGTAAGTTTGATAATAATTTTCATTTTAATATTTGTAGATATTTTATCAAAGGGCACGTCTATCTATAGTTAATCTATTCCTACTCTTAAACCTATATATTATCAATTGTCTGATGTGATTTCAGATACCTTCTGCTGAATCTAACCTTAGTGAAAGGAGAAGGTTCAGGTCGTTATCATACAACTGTTTAGCAATTTTCCATATCGGATCTAGTAGATATTACATAAAAATATCCATAAATTGTGGAGGAAAGATGGCCTCGGCTCCGTTGCCCCCAGTAGAAGATGATGAGTTGACTCTGCCCCGTGCCTCAATTAATAAAATGATTAAAGAGATTTTACCCCATGTGAGAGTTGCCAATGAATCTCGTGAATTGATTCTCAACTGCTGCACCGAGTTCATTCATCTTTTATCGTCAGAAGCCAATGACATCTGCAATCAACAGCAAAAAAAGACGATTAATGCTGAGCATGTGTTACAAGCTCTTGAAAAACTTGGTTTTGGAGATTACAGTGCTGAGGCAGAAGCTGTTTTGCGGGATTGCAAAGCCGTTGCGGCCAAGCGACGTCGCCAAAGTACGAGGCTAGAAAACTTGGGAATACCAGAGGAAGAGCTTTTGCGACAGCAGCAAGAATTATTTGCTAAAGCTCGAGAGGAGCAGGCAGCAGCTGAGCAGCAGCAGTGGCAACAATTGCAGGCCGGAGTGGCTCAAATGGCGTCATTGCAGCCGGCTGACAGTGAGCAAGAGGATTATTCATGAATTGACAAAAAAATAACACCATTATTACATCAGAAGAATAATTGACAAGTAAAAACGAATTTTTTTTTATACAAACATTTAAAGTTCGCTAAGACATGGTACACATAAATAGAGTTTGGATTAACATATATAATACTAAGAGGCACGTAGGACCAAGTTAACATTGTCCAAGTGAATGTACCTGCAATTTTTATTTGTATCATACAAGCAATACGCGTAAACACTGTTTTATGGCATTAGTCTGCCGTATTCCATCGACAGATGACTTTTCTTAATGGCCTCCAAGACTTTAGAAGCGTAGTGATACCTAAAATTTTAGGATTAAGCAGTTTGCTGTAAATAAAATTGAAAAAAAAGCTCCAATGATATTTACAAAAATATTTACCAATTTTTTTCTGTTAATGTAGACGGTGTCATTGGATTGCGTGATACTCCATGTATTTTTGTTCGTAATGTTTTAATTAATTCTTTCTCATTTTGGTGGATACTTGGTTCATCTAGAAAAAAATTTTAATATTTAAGGAGTAAATTAATAAATTAAATTTTTGTCTTTTTTACCATCTGAAGTAATTGAGGGAATAGTAAATAAATTTGTGCTCCTCTTAGTGGAACACGTGGTCATATCTAATCCGCTGCGAGTTCGCAGTTTGGAGGTGGCAAACACTTTTTTGTAGAAATTCTGCAGGGAATAATTTCTATCAGAATTACAAATTGATTATTAAATCAAGTAAAATGTACCTTCATTGTCTTCAAAGTGTTAGACATAAAATCCTGCAATTCGGCTTTGTTGTGGAGGAAAAGAATGTGTGGGTAGTATTCGACGTAATCTTGATCTAAATTTGTTGTTGATGATGGTTTTAACATTTCGGCAGTTTGCAGGAACCTGATGGTCAACAAAAGCAAGATATAGATCGCATGGAATAATGGAGAAATATTAATTTACCTCAATAAATTGGGATCGACGAACCAGTCCTGCACAACTATAATAACATGACAGATGGAGTACAGAAAAGCCGTGAATTGGAGTGACTGGAGCTCTAAATTGAAGTCAGTGTTGCCAAAATGCTCCATGGTCGAAGCTGTAGTGGTCATCACGGATCCGGATAGAATTGGCTGTGTATCCAGGTAAATAACCCGATTTTTCGTAATATAAAAGTCAATTCCCTTCGTGCAGTTTTTGGCATTTTTGTGATGAGACAAATTTTGCACAGGAAAAAGATCCTTCCTACAAAACGTAAATTACTTAATTTACAATAATTAAAAAATTACTTCATGTAAAATCCTTTCTTACGAGCAGTTTGAGGTCAATAATGACAAAATTGTTGATTTTCCAACACCCTGAGTGCCCAAAATACCGACAACCAGAAAATCCTGTTGATCAATTAAATGCTCAAGAGCACTCTCACAAAGCTGCATATTCTCATCCATAAATTTAACAGCATTAGTCATTTCTAGAGATCCAGATATGAGAGTTCGAGCTGTAATAAAAATTTGTACATAATTTTTTCATGGAGTAAACAACGATATAACATCACGCGACATACATTCCGATGATTTTGCCAATAGTGTTGGCTGGTTGTCAGGTTCCTTTCTACAATAAAAAAATTAAACAATAAGGTTTTAACCAAAAAAATTACTTTTATAAATGAAAAAATATACTTTGCGCCATTTCGTTGACTTGGAGAAACAGCTCGACTCTCACCCTCTCGGGTTTTCAAAATAAAAGTCGGACGATCAGCGACTTTTATCGGTATCCTGCTCTCATTATCCTTTAAATCGTAATCTTTTGTCATGACACTCGTTATTTTTCGTGTATTCATTGTGATATCACTGCTATCACACTCTCTGTACTCTAAAATTTGTGTATCAACATATATTAGGTTATGTTTACGTACACATGTAGATAGTTGATGGCGTGCAATTGTATTGGTGACGGTAATACCATTTAAAATATTTTTCAAAACATGACATCGACTTTAAAGCTTAAAATAATAATTTTATTGCGTGTTTAAATACAATTTTCGACAAATATCAGTAATAGGAATATCTGAAACTGGTGGAATTCCGCCGGGTATGTACTCACTTTGTATTAAAGCGTATTGGTCCTTGATTGTTTTGATATCATCAATATCAGGAGTCATTAGCAAATTTATAGCTGGGTATATTACAAAGGCGAAAACTGCTGTGGCAGTTAGTATCCATATGGGAATTGCAACAGCCCAGTACTTCAGCGGCCAGTATGTAAGTCCCATTTGATGTAGAAATTCGTCAGGTACTGTGGCCCAAATTAAATACAACAAAAACAGTATGTTCGACCCGATGAACAGTGCATAGCCGTACACTGATCTAGGTCGATAAGGGGCTGGTGTGTGTTCAGACATTTTTCCGCAGTTTAGTAGTAACTGTAGACGGGCTCGGGTGCATCAAATTCATTCATAGTGTCAGCCACAAGGGTTAAATTATCAAAAAACGACGTGAGCCCTACTCGTACTTTTCTCGCCTCCTTGCCGGTGAAATTCCTGCAATAATCCAGAAATATAGTATCATTAACTAACAACATAATGTCAAAATAAAACTTACACATTTAGAATATTTCCATCCAGTAGTAATGTTTTTGTAACTCCACTGCGCTTAGGCTCACTGTCAACTCGCAATACTTGATAGGCAATTTCTGCTAAACGTGGTGACGGGAAGGGTACAGAAATGTTTCTATTTAATATAAATTTAAGGTTATATAAATTTTATGTGATAAATTGATTTTTAGTATGTTTATAAAAAGGATACACAGTTAAATCGCTCATAGTTGTTGTAGATACAAATTTTCATGCACGAAATTAGCTTTGAGAGAGCATTACATATTTTTGTTGCAGTTTTGACAGTACATAACCTCAATCCTCAATAAAAAAATATAAAAAATAAACACTCATGAAAACCGTAATGATAGCTGAAAAATAATGAAAATTTAACCTAATGTTTTATGACGCATGCGCCACGTAATAATAATTCAATTGTGCGCGGGAATTAATTCCGTGAAATGTCCATTGCGCATTTGACATTACATAGGTGTAAATACTGTGTATAACTATATATATTGCAGGATATTGGATTTGATATTGCAGTGTATCAAATTCGTATAATAATACCCGGTATACATTGACGACGTTTACGCATATAAATTTAGTCGAAAACCCCGTTGATCGTTTTTGATAAATCACCAGAAAAATGGGACGTAAAAAGAGTAAAAGAAAGCCACCAACCAAGCAAAAAGCAATCCAACCACTGGATACTCAATTCAACTGTCCATTTTGCAATCATGAAAAGTCATGTGAGGTTAAAATGTAAGTACAGTCAATAAATATATGTGCTTCAGTTCATTGTGATGATTGATTTATTGTTCATATACAGGGATAAATCGAGGAGCACGGCAAAAATTACTTGTAGAGTATGTTTGGAAGATTTTCAGACCAACATAAATGCATTGTCTGAACCACTAGACGTATACAATGACTGGATTGATGCTTGTGAAACTGCCAATTAATTAATTGACTAAGGCAAACATATTTTTTGATCTCAACACTCTATAGCAAGCAGTGTGATTCAGGTGGAGGGTTCGAATTCTTTATTTTTTTAATCAATTTAATTGCAATATTTTTAAAAAAATCATAGATCTAAATTAAAAATTTTCATCAAGTCAAAGCGAATATTTAAGTATTTAAGTCAACATCAAGGTATTATGCAATATATTTTATTTATAAAATTATTTTATGGGAATATTATGAGGAATAACTTCAATTTACTATATATAAAATAATATACTGATATGATATATATGAATGCTGAAACATTGTAATAAAATTAATATAAAAATACTTAGTATGATTCAACAGTCTATACCAATTGTGCTCCAAAAATTGTGCTGTTGGTGGTTCAATTAAATATTTAACTATAACGATTAACTGTCATATCAGTAGAGATCAACATTCGTCATAAAAAGATAAATTCGGTTAAATAATTTCGTAATTATAAATGGCTTCTAGTGCGTAATTTAATTGTAAATAAAGATCAAATTCATAATTATACTTGTCAACAAAAAAATGTGCCGATGAGTATGTGATGTGTATATGTGTTTTTGCGTGTGTAATTGTGTATAGCTGTACACAAAATGGCGGGCACTGATCGGTGTACACTCGGTGAGAAAAGTTCATGGCAGTTGATGGGGAAAATGTCGCGGTAAGCAACGACCGCGACGCGTGTGATCGGGTTATACATAAAATTCTCAACGTGTTGTGAGGTCCCTGATCCCGTACTCTTCGATGGACATTGCATTGTCAACGGTGTACTCATTATCATGGAGATACAATTGGTGTAAATTAGATTCCAGGTGGGCCGCACTTGATAAAAATTATCGAGAATTACAAATTCGTGGTTGCCGCTGTGAACAACGACGCTATGGCGTCCGTCCAGTCTGTCATTAGTTTTCTTTAATCACGGTTATTAATTAGTCAACGTGTCAGAATGCATGTAAAACGTTGTTCAGTTTTTTGATAACTAATTATCACTATTGGTTGTCAGGTTAATTGTCTCAAGGGGATTCATGTGATCACTCTACTTGATAATAATAACAAAAACATCTCAATACTCCCTATATTAATTTCCATTATTCTTGTGTCCGTGTACAATTATTGGATTTGGTGTCTGGTTATATTTTATCATTTTTATTAATAAATTCGCATATAACTCTATCGACAATGTACAAAATCACATTCACGCTTAATTCAATACAAATAATGCATTGTTCTATTGAATTCGCAGTTGAATTAGTTGAATATCTTGTTATTGTGCAAAGTATAATTAAATCTTCAACACACAAAAAAATATTTACAGTGGCAATTTATAATAAGTTATTTTTTTTTGTTTAATTTTTAGGTGAGTCATAACTAGTGGCATATATGCACAATGTAAGCCGAGTGAACAGACACCTAGTGAGTTGTATAGTGTCGAAAAACATTTAGTGCTTGGGTAGAGTATTCTACTAAGTATATTGTGAAGTGGATGGTTGTCGTGCAACATGTCAAACAGTTTGGATAGCTTTTTGACACGTATTGGAGATGTTACTATCGAACGGGTTACACCGAAAGGAGGCTCGAGGTCGAAGGATCCAGGAGGTGGTCGCAGTGATCCACCTATGAAGGCGAGCGTGAGTAACCCGAATGTACAGGCTGTCAATGAGGGAGATTCCGAGGAAACAGGTGGAGAAACTAGTGACGGTGAGCAAGATAAAAAAGATCGAATAATGGATCCTGAGGACATTGAGGAAATTCACTCTGAGGGTTCAGGTGATGACATGGACCTTGATGACACTATTGACACGGAAATTGGCGTAAGAATGGACTCTGAGAGGCAACACTCTGACTCCTCGTGTCAAGATGACGACGTGGACGGAATTAACATTTTGGACACTCTTCCACTGGAAGGTAACTCATTTAGAGGTTAATTTAACTATAAACATTGTTTACGATGGTGTCTTTAAAATTATTATCTCACTTGCAGGCGCACCGATTGAAGGTCAAGAAGTCACAGAGGCTGATTTATTAGGAAAGCCGCTAATGAAAGATGACGACGGTGAGAGCATAGATGACAATGAAAACATTCCGTCGGAAACACAGTCTGGTGACGAGGAAAATTCTGGTAAAAGACGTGCCGACACAAGTGACTCGGATCTGCTGAAAAAAAAGCAGAGAAAAGACGAGGGAGATGACTCGGAGTGTGAGTTAAAATCCGAGAAAAAGCTGGCAAACATGAGACGAAATATCCGTGAGGTTATGGATGAGGCGCAGCTGGATGAGGCGACTCTGGCAGCTCAACGTCAGGAGGCAGAACGTCTTCGTCGTGTTCAAGAACAGCAGAAAATAATTCGTGAGGTACAGCGTCAAATAGCGATCAATCGGCAGAATAGTAAAACACAAACTCGTGTTATAAGTCTTCTGCAAGGAAAACAGAGCGATAGCATTAGTAGTACGTCAATTACTCAATCTCCCTCATCTTCGTCAACACAGGTGAAGCTGCCAAGCACGGTGTTGTTGAAAGTTAACTCGGCGACAGGAGCAGACGCACAAATGACGCAGGGAGCACAGGCTGGTCAGGTTCCGAGGCGACCGATTGAGGGCATGCGGTGGCAAAAAGGTCGAGGTGGATATCAAGCTATGCAAACATCAATATCACGAGTGCCCAACCGACCAAGCGTGCCCAACCACAACATCCTTCAGCAGAGGATTCGCATGATGACTCCGTCCGTGAGTATTTCACCTGTGGTACCTAAAAAAGAGCATGTCGAAAAGTCCGAATACTACTCGGACTCGGATATGTCTGACGAGGCCGAGGTTGATGATGTTATTTATGAAAAGCCCATTCGTAAAGTCGCCAATGCGACAAAACCGCCCAAGCCGACTAAAGGTAAAGACGTTGTAACAATTTCAAGCTCGAGCGAGAGCTCAGATGACGACTGCATTGTTCTGAGTGATCCGAGTGGCGACGAGGAAATTGACAATGACGATGATCCCTCTAATTCAGGAATGCACACCAATGATCGATACAATGTTCCCGATGAGCATGGGCGAGTTTTGGTCAATGTTGGTCATCCAGAGACGGAACCGGATGTTTATTTGGCGCCTCAAGTAGCTCGTATTATTAAACCCCATCAAATTGGTGGAATTAGATTTCTCTATGACAATATTGTTGAGAGTATTGAGCGATACAAAACGAGTTCTGGTTTTGGTTGTATTCTGGCACACAGCATGGGCTTGGGTAAGACACTGCAGGTCGCCAGTTTCTGCGACATATTTTTCCGCTCTACACCTGCCAAAACGGTGCTCTGTATTATGCCAATTAACACCCTTCAGAACTGGTTAGCTGAGTTTAATATGTGGCTACCGTACGAGGACGTCGATGCCGTTAAATCTGCAAGCCAGACAAGTCATTTAAAATCCGAGTCTGACACGGTCGAGATAAAACCTGAAATCAAGGAGGAAAATTCCAATCACACTGACATATCATCCAGTATGTCCTCGAGATCCATAAGCACAGACTCAGCTCATCGTTCCTCGCAGGAAAGTACTTCACAGCTTCCCAACATGTCGGCCAATCCGTTCGGCCAGCAGTCCTATGAAAATCCGAGCGCCATGTCAAATTTCTATCCGGACGGCATGATGAATAAAAATCTCATTGATCCAAACGCTCACATGCACCAAGGATATCACGGCGGTGGACTTCCAACAAACCCCATGTTCAATCTGAACATGGGCCACGGTGATTTTAAGCAAATGAAGCAGGAAGTTGACTGTGGTGACATGAATGCAAAGTCTATAGGACCATCGTACAGTGCGGACGGCAGATCTGCAGCTATGCAGTCAGGACAACTTGACGGTCGATCGCAGGCGCCTCTATTCCCTACCTCTGACAATCGTACTATGTATCCCCTGCTGAGTAATCAAGCGCAAGTGCCGGGATATTCCGGCTATCAAAATTTGCCAGATCAAGTTTATGGAAATAATCCACCGCACATGATGCAGCCTCAACCAGAGATCAAGACGGAGCATTCATTTGAAAGAACGGCTGACGCGACGATAAAAAAGGAACCAAGTGACTCCGGGCCGAAAGAAGCAGAAGCCGCGATTTCAGATAAAAATGATGCAAATGCGGAACAAAAACCGGCAAAAGCCTCAACTCCTTACAGTGTAGATGCTCCAATTGGAGTTGAATTACGACCTCGACATTTTCGCCTACATATTCTCAATGATTCTCATAAAACAATGGCTGCACGAGCGAGGGTCATCCATGACTGGCAAAAGTTTGGTGGAGTTTTATTAATTGGCTATGAATTATACAGACAATTATCTCTAAAAAAGCCTAACAAGGGAAAAAGAAAACGTGGACAGCCGTTCAAAGATACTGTTGATGTTGAAGAGGACGATAAGAATAAAACTCTGCTCGATGACATGCACGGGGCTCTCGTGAATCCCGGGCCGGATTTAGTTATTTGTGATGAGGGTCATCGAATTAAAAATTCTCATGCAAGCATCAGTGTGGCTTTGAAGCAAATGAGAACAAAACGCAGAATTGTTCTCACGGGTTATCCTTTGCAAAATAATTTGCTGGAATATTGGTGCATGGTGGACTTTGTTCGACCAAATTATTTAGGTACAAAGAGTGAATTTTGCAATATGTTTGAGAGGCCCATTCAGAATGGACAGTGTATAGACTCAACACCTCAGGACATACGATTGATGCGCTATCGGGCTCACGTGCTGCATGCACTGCTGGAAGGATTCGTGCAGCGTCGTTCGCACTCGGTCCTTCAAATATCGCTTCCTCGAAAAGAAGAGTACATTTTGCTCGTGCGAATGACGCCACATCAGCGCAAACTTTACGACACATTCATGAATCAGGTGGTGAAAACACGAGCGGTTCCCAATCCACTGAAGGCATTTGCAGTTTGCTGCAAGATTTGGAATCATCCGGATATTTTGTTTCATTTTCTTCGTAAACGACAAGCCAACGAGGAGGATGATTTGGATTTAGAGGAGACTATAGCGGAGAAAGGAACACCAGGAGGTAAACGATCAAAAGCACGACAGCCCAGGGGTGAATCGAAGAAAGGAAAAAAATTGAGTGCAGCTGTAAAAGCCAAGCCTGCAGCCAGCGTTCAGCCAAATTCATCTTCATCTACTGGCACTACTCCAGCTGTAGCTGCGGCTACTGAGGTCACTGAGGGAGACACGTCGCATGCTGATGTAAAGGGAAATTTTCCAAATTATCCTCCGCAAATTCCAAATCCAAGTTTTCCAAATGTTACGGGACAGCAGCAGCAGCAACAACAACAACAACAACAACAACAGCAGCAGAATACTTATCCGCAGGGTTATCAAAATTATCGTGGCAACGATCAGAATTATTATCGGAATGATCAAGCTTCCAATGAATATAATGAGTATTACAACAATTCCGGGCAGCAGAGGTATCCAAATCAATCGCAACCGTTTCAGTCGTTTCCTCAGAACGATCTCAGCTTTGCTGCAACGCAGAGCTATCCTCAGAACCAGAATCAACCGGCTTATCCACCAGCTGCGGATTCAAATAGTACAAATAGTACACAAAAATACTGTCAGTCATCTAATTCCGAATTCCGCGTGGATCAAAGCAACTCAAATAGCTACGATATGACTGGTATTTATCCGCAACAGCCGTACGGATTTCAGGAGCAAGGTAGAAATTATCCTCCCAACGTTAATGCCGCTGTCAATCAGACATTTACTCAGAATTCCAATGCATCTGGCAATTACTCTAATCAAATGCCCAATCAATCGGGTAGTGTATCAATGCCTGATTATTCAACATACGGGCAGTCTCAAAATCAGTCGCAAAATTATCCTTCGACTGCTGCAAATAATCCTCAACAAATGTACTCACGAGCTGACAATCAATCTGTTGGAAATTCGTCAATGGGTTACCCGACAAATCAGCAGAATCAACCAAACAGCTCCTCGATACCTGGCTCTGGTACTAATTATCCTTCTGGTCGGTCAAATCAACCGTCAGTACCGATACAGAATTCTTCAGGAAATGCTAGTAGTCAAATTTCTTCAAATCAAGGTCCAGCCCTGTATTCACCTAATCAATCGCAGTCTGGCGCGATAGTATCGAACCCGCCGCATGGATATATGCCTAACCAAGCGCCCAACCAGCAGCAAAATCAAATCCGCGGCTACCAGGCGCCCCAACAAAATCCGTACTCAACGCACCAAACGCCGTCTTCATATCCTGCTGCACCGCCGGCGCAGGGGCACGGTTATTTGGGTGAAACTCAATCGCCAGCAGCGGGAAAACACGGCAATTATCCGGCGAATCATCTTGTAGCTGCGGCGAGCTCACAGCCATGTCAATCAACACCAAGCTCAGTTAATAATTCAAGTCACAATTATTCTCAAAATCAGCAAACTCTTCTCCCGTCAATGCAAAATAGATACTCATCTGCGTCACAAAATCAAGCGACTGTTCAGCAAAATCAATCGGCATCTTTTCCACCTGGGCAGCAGCGAAATTCCGGGTCTGTTATACGACAAAGTGATCAGTCTGGCATGTCGGGAAACTATCCAATGAATCAGAATCAACAGCAGAACGCCGCAATGCCGAATTATCCGAGTGATCCGGGCAATCAAAGTCAGTATAAAAATCAGGACGGTCAATATCACTCGTCATCTTGGCAGGGAAATTATTCGCAACCTGTTCGAACTCAGGATCAATGTAATGATCAATATTTCATGGAATCTGGCAATAATCGTTATCAAGGTAATTATATGCCTCGGCAAAATTACGTACAAAATTCTTCGTATGATTATGGACAGGACATGAAAAATAATGAGAATAAAACGGTGCAGCCAGCAATGATGGCTCGAGGTCAGGTGAATTATGAGAAAAACACTAAAGATGCGGGTACCACCAGCGTTGCCATGCACACACAGACTCTGCCACAAAGTAATATGATTAATACTTCCAACTATTCAGGTAATAATGTCTCCAAGCCGATGCAAAATATGAGCTCTTGTCACGCCATGAATAATCGCGTGAATCCAGCGGAATTGCCGCGAGATGAGGATAAAGAAAAGGATGAAATTGTGCCGGAGAAGGAAAAAGATGATAAATCTGACGAGGAAATACTCACCAAAGACGAGGAAAAGGATTTAAAAAATTCGCCAAATGGTCGAGAAGAGCCTGGAATACCTTACGATTGGGCAACCGAGCTCATGAAAGGTTATGTTCCCGGATTAATTGATGCATCAGCAAAGATGACGTTATTTTTCTGTATTCTCGAGGAGGCTATCGGAATGGGCGATCGAGTTCTTGCATTCTCTCAGTCGCTCTTTACATTAAATCTTATTGAAGATTTTTTAGCGCGAAATGATATTAAATATCCAGACGGTAAAACGGATGCGTGGATTAAAAATGTCAATTATTATCGATTGGACGGTAGTACAAGTGCGTTAGAGCGGGAAAAACTCATCAATGAGTTTAATAGCAATCCAAAAATCCATTTATTCCTAGTGTCAACTCGAGCAGGATCACTGGGGATTAATTTGGTCGGAGCTAATCGCGCCATAGTCTTTGATGCCTCATGGAATCCCTGTCACGACACTCAAGCAGTGTGCAGAGTTTACAGATACGGTCAGAAAAAGCCGTGCTATGTCTACCGTCTCGTGACTGACAACTGCCTGGAGCGCAAGATCTACGACAGGCAAATTAGCAAGCAAGGCATGGCCGATCGTGTTGTAGATCAATGTAATCCCGATGCGCATCTTTCTTTAAAGGAGGCAACGACTCTTTCGTGGGATTGGGAAGAGGATGGACAGATACAAGACTTTTCATCAATGAAGAACAATTACTCTGATGAAATTATGCAACTAGTGCTTGAACGGCATTCCTCTTTGCTCACTAAACAACCATTTCACCATGAGAGTCTTCTCGTTGATCGTAAGGATAAAAAATTGAGCCAGGCTGAAAAACGACTTGCTCGACGAGGCTATGAATTGGAAAAAATGGCAGCAAACTGTTCCAAGCCGAGCTACAATTACGTGCCCGGAAACACTGCCACACGTGGTTAGTATTATAAATTATAAGAAATACTTTTAGTGATTTTATATTTTTTTTGTTCTTGTTATTTGCAGCGGGGGGACTGCAAATTCGAGCTATACGAGGTGGGCCCGGTGATACAGGCGTAGCACCAAAGCCTGTGGCTTCGGTCAGACCTATGCAACAGCGTGGTGGCGAGGGTATTGGTGGACGTGGTATTGTTGGAAGCCGTTGGATCCCTGCAGAAGTTTGGCAACGGCAGGGAATGAGTGCACAAGAAATGACACTGCCTCTGGACGTTGTTATTCCAACTAATTCCCCGGACAAGAGTAGCATTGTTCTGAAGGCTGGTCAACGTGTAATGGTACTAAAGAGTCCTAAAGGCATTTATATGCAACTTGAATCTGGAAAGATAATTGCTATTCGTACTGCCTTGAAGATAAATCAACAGAAACGCGAGGAAGAGCCTAAAAAAGGTAAGTTTACATATTTTTCCTCCCATTTTTATATTTAATATATGATATTATATTAATAGAATATTTCAAATGAATTTGAGGCCGTTTTTTTAGAGTAAAAAAATTATTTCTTTGAAAATCTCACATTTTTCGTCTTTTTTTTTTTGTTTTTTCTATAATGACACTTGCAGCAGCGACTTCTATGACACCAAGGAACCCAAAACCCGAAGTCAGTTTTCCACTGAGAAATAATTCTGCCATCTCAATAATTCCGAAAGCATCGACTGCACCTACGCCAACACCACGGCTACTCTCCAGACCCGGCAGTGCAGGATTTAAACAGCAGCTGGAAAAAGATTCTCCAAAGCGTCCCAGAGCTATTCCCACGCCAATCGCCAAGCAAATGATGAACCCAATAGGAGGTTTATCGCATCAAGTATCGCTTCAGCGGCTTCCCAAGGGGCGTAGTGAGTCAGTCGATCACTCATCAATGGGGGAGAACTCCAACTCGTCCGATAGTCAACCGAGAACGGATCAGCGAGTCGAGGAGGTGCGTCTAGAAGATATAGTGGCCGAAGCTGGCTCAAACCCAGAGTACAGTCCGGCAAATTCAAATCGAACAATCAATTCTGACACTGAGCTTGGGTTAAAACGTGTTGCCGAAGGCAAGGGCCAAGATTACGGTGCAAATCTCATGTCAGCAGAAAAAGTCGGTCAAACTGTCGCGGCGCAACAGCCCATTGAAGCTGAACAAGACATTAGATCGAAGGATGTCCGTAGCCACGCGTCACCATCGAGTGAGGGTGACAGATCGATGCAATCTGTCTATATGCACAGATATCCAAATCAACCGCCGAAAGAGGATCATGTAAATGATGAAATTATCATCGAAGAGGCGGCGGCAACTGCTGCAAGTCACTCTCAAAACTCTCAGCCGCCAGAAGCTCTCGTGCGACGACCGTCACAGCAATCCTACACTCAACGACCTCCGGAGTTGATAAAACACACCGTGGAATCGCTCAATCCGTCGGGTACTGGGGTAAACGTCCCGGCAAAAGATCGCACGCTCGAGCAACAGGAGCATGACGTTCCAGCCGCCGAAACTCACGGTCTGCCTCAGCCATATTCTTACTCTCAATTCCCCCGATACTATGACTATGTAGATCCGAGATCTCGAGGAATTACCAGCCCGTACGGCTCTTATTTCCCCGACGTTCCGTCGCATTCGGGAAGCCCACGCACTGCAGAACCGACAAAACCGAAGCCAGATGTGGGAAAACCACCGGAAGAGAGGATGGCTTCGGCTATGCCTGCTGCTTACTCGCAGCCTCCGATAGTTCCGCTGCCGCCGCCTGCAACTAATCCAATTGAGAATAAAAATCCTGAAGTTATCCCGACCACCCTGGCACCTGTGACGGCTGACCGGGCAGAGCCACATCTGTCCACGGCGTTTAGTCACCCGGCAGCCAGTGGAAGATACTCTGGATCGTATCCTCCTGCACCTTACGATCCCTACGCTCAGCACTATCCAACTGCTCCCAATTCATCGCCAGCTTATCCACCCGGAGGTTTGCTTAACAAGTTTCTAAAAAATATATTTCGAATGTTAGATGTAATTTTTTAATTGTTTGGTTGTTTTTAGGAGCTCCAGGCTATGCAGCCTACGGTGGGCCAACTTACAACGCGGATTATGCTCGCGTGTACTCGGCTTTTCATGGACCACCACCCGCCGCTGATCCGTACATGCACAGGGGCTATGCACCACCACCCTCTACTCATTCAACTAATCCTTACTATGCACCATTTCCACATCCTCCGCCTCCTTATCCCAACTATTCGTTCTTGCCACCGTATCCCAATCCCAATGTGCCCAATGAGTCTCAGCCCCCGGCGCAATAGACGATCAACATGCCTGATTCAGGCTCAATGATTTTACAAGCATCGAATTTCGACGTAAGGTTGCAGCTCGCCTGCCAGCTAAGCTCGGAAGCATAACAGACTGAAGCTTTAAAGCATCATATGGTTGTAAGTGGTTAGTTACAATTTACTTATTGAAGATAATCATCGGACTGCAGTGCAATTTATCATATTCGTCGCGTTATCGTCGTTCATGGTTGAAATTACTTGCAAATCCATTGTCCGCACACAAAAAAATATTCTTATGATTCTGACAATTTTAAATCAACTTTTTTTTTTTCTTTATATTATTATTGTATATATATATATGACTGTGTTCAATCAATATTGTTTTATGCTAAATTTGAGATTTTCAGCGGGTCCAACTGGTGTTTATATCTTTTTCTCAGAAATAATTTTTCCATACAGTTATTGTCAATTTTTTTTTATACAATTTTTTTTTGTTTTTATTGAGAAAATATTTTCACCGGTATAAATATTTGTATTTAATTGGTATTTTGAGTCATTAATAATTTTGGATTATCAAGCAATTTGCGGTTTATTGTGAAATAAAAATCACAAATATGGATTAATTTGATATTAACTTGGTATATCTTATGCAGACAGTATTCACGATACAATTAGCAGCCAGTACACTATTACAGCAACATTAGCAAGTTGTATATGACGATGTATTACAATTAAACGTTACAATTTCTTAAGTAAATAGATAATTTTACCGTAGCGTGTAGGGTTGTTGTTAATTAGATAATGTCCAATAATGAATAATAGGTATAAGTAAATAAATGGGGAGTGCTTCGATATTGTATTGCGGTTCTTCATGAGTACTGTGATATTTCTTCATAAAACGTGTGTGCTATTCTTAATTGAAAAATATTGTTTACGAATACGTTATATTATATAACTGTTATTCCTAAATATATTAGGAGGACGTTGAGTGACTGCTGCTTTATGAATTGCACGCAATTAAGAAATTATACATGAGGCTTATTTTATTGTAAAGGGCATGAAGTATGATTAATAGATTCTTTTTTTTTTAAGCCACTTTTTTTAGATCATTATACGCGAAAAGATTTATTTTGTATGACCATTTTGAATTGAAGATTTAATCATTTTTCTTTTTATATAAAGAAAAGGGTAGCATTTTGAAGTTGATCTTTTTTTTTTTTGAAGGGATAAATTGTCACAATCATAAGTTAATATAAAATTATGTTGGCGCTCCCCGTTAAAAAAAATGTAGGCAAGTTATGAATGTCATGTGCTGAAAGCAAAATTACGAATTAATATTTGAATTGAATTAACAAAAAAAAAAATTTTTTCTCGAATGTTCTATTTGATCTTTGATAAATGGTTTTTCTTCTATCTTTATTATTTTTTTCTTTTTCATTTCATGAAAATAAATTCGTATTTATTGCGATGAAGCGTTATGTAGATCATAAGTGTACAGACATTTTAGGAGAAAAATCGCCAATGATGGCCGCGTCCGACGATCTTGTGAGAATTTAACAATAATCCATACTTAGATGTATTATTTAAATAATCATTTAATACACATATATAAATCTGTTAAACTCCTTTTTTTTGCCATTTACATATTGTGTAAATAGCCATTATTTCCTTTTCATATTTTTTATTTATTATACTGTATGGAGAGAATTATAGCCCCTTTTTTATGTCAGAGTATCTTATGTAAAATAAATCATTTACACCGACTGATGTATTCTTTCTATTTAATCAATCTAATAATGTCAACAACAATAACAAAACGACGATGTTTTTCATTGTTTTTTTATGTGAGATTCTTTGTGACTCTGTAATTTTGCAAAAAGAAAGCAATTGTCACTGCGTCATAACTGCTGTAATGTAAATCCTCTACATATATAAATAAGAAAACGTTATTAATGATTTAAAATATGAAAATGGTAGGATGGAAATTAATTAAATGACAATGTCTCAATGCAAGATTTTATAAATGTCTTTTTACATTATTCTCTATTTTTTTTTTTTTTCAATCTGTTTTTGTACTTTGAGCCATCACTTGTATGTTCAAAAATTTGCGCCGTTTGTTTGGCAGATTATGCCGCCACCTAGATAACTCTGCTATTTTTTTTTTCCAGCACATGTGCGGAATTGTCTGAAAAAAATCTCTCGTGAAACGATTGTATACTTTCACGCGAATGAAATTGGTGTTTGCAAGTCTGCAAATTGCAGGTTTATTTGTTCAGCGGTTGTCTTACGTGCACATCAAATCGCCATCAATACTCCGCATTGATCGACAATTCAGGACTGGATTCTTGGTCAGCAAGGAGTTCAACTGGGGCTCAAACAAAAAACACCGATCTGTCAAATTGCATTATCCTCTCGACATGACGGATCCGAAGATTGAGGAGGTTTTAGCACCTCTACGTGCCCATGTCAAAGAACAAGTAAGCTACCATATGGTTTTAAAAATCGTGTCTTTGAAATCTAACCTAAAAACCCCGCTGAAAATCTGAATTATTTTACTTGCAGGGAGACCTGGTGAGGAAGCTTAAAGCCGATGGAGCACCGGAATTGGACGTTAAAAAAGCTGTAGCCGAGTTAAAGTTGCGAAAAAAAATTTTAGAAGACAAGGAGTTATCATTCATCTCAGAATCGCAGACATTTGATCGTGCAAGAATGGAGGATCTTTTAAAACGTCGATTTTTCTATGATCAATCATTTGCTATTTACGGTGGAATAACTGGACAGTATGATTTTGGACCGATGGGCTGTGCTTTTAAAGCAAACTTGCTCAGTGCCTGGAGAAATTTCTTTGTCTTGGAGGAGCAAATGCTCGAAGTTGACTGCTCAATCCTGACGCCAGAACCGGTTTTAAAAGCCTCCGGACACGTGGATCGATTTGCGGATTTAATGGTAAAGGATGTAAAAAACGGCGAGTGCTACCGATTAGACCATTTAATTAAAGCACACCTAGAAAAAGTGTCAGCAGACAAAAAGACTGATGAAGCCACTCGAGCAGAGTGTAAGGATATTGTTGTCAAGCTTGACGGGATGAATAAATCTGAAATGGCGGCGGTAATGAGTAAATACAATATGAAGGCACCGTCAACAGGCAACGATTTAACCGAGCCAATTGAATTTAATTTAATGTTTGGCACGCAAATTGGTCCATCTGGCCTAATAAAAGGCTTTCTACGACCTGAAACAGCTCAGGGAATTTTTGTAAACTTCAAGAGACTCCTCGAATTCAATCAGGAACGACTGCCATTTGCCGCAGCTCAAATTGGCAATGCATTTAGAAATGAAATATCTCCTCGCTCGGGATTAATTCGAGTGCGTGAATTTACCATGGCTGAGATCGAGCATTTTTGCGATCCAAATGACAAGTCTCATCCAAAATTTGAGACAGTTCAGGACACGATGATGCTGCTCTACTCGGCGTGCAACCAAATGGACGGTAAAAGCGCAGAATCAATTCCAATCGGCAAAGCAGTGTCTTCAGGCCTGGTGGCAAACGAAACTCTGGGCTATTTCATGGCGCGGATTCAGCAGTTTTTGGTGAAAGTCGGCGTAGACCCAAAGCGACTTCGTTTCCGCCAGCACATGAGCAACGAAATGGCTCACTACGCCTGTGACTGCTGGGACGCCGAGTGTCTCACGTCGTATGGCTGGGTTGAGTGCGTCGGCTGTGCTGACAGATCAGCGTATGACCTGACCCAACACACAAAAGCTACAGGAGTGAAATTAGCTGCGGAGAAAAAACTGGCAAAGCCAAAAACAGTGGATGTGTGCGAGACTGCTCCGAATCGTGGTGCCATCGGTAAAACATTCAGAAAAGAGGCAAAAGCTGTGCTCGATGCACTGTCGCAACTGGAGAAGGAGACGGTTGATACGCTGGAAGCGTCGTTTCAATCGACTGGATCTTACGAGTTGACGCTTGCCGATGGCTCCTCTGTCACATTGACAAAAGACATGGTCGCTGTGAAGAGATATCAGAAGACGGTTCACGTAGAGGAAATAATTCCCTCTGTTGTCGAGCCATCCTTTGGAATAGGTCGCATTATGTATGCCATCTTCGAGCACAATTTCAGCAAGAGGGAGGGCGATGAAATGCGAACATACCTGAGACTCCCAGCGGTCGTTGCGCCCCTCAAGTGCTCGGTCTTGCCTCTCAGCGGAAATGCCGAGTTTGCTCCATTTGTTAAACAAATATCTCAGGGCCTCACTCGAGTCGACGTGTCGCACAAAATTGACGATGCCTCCGGCAGCATTGGACGCAGATATGCTCGTACTGATGAAATCGCCATTCCTTTTGGTGTCACTGTCGATTTTGACACTCTAAAGACACCTCACAGCGTGACACTTCGGGAAAGAGACAGTATGAGCCAGATTAGAATTAATATCGACGAACTTGCAAGTGTCGTGAGAGATCTGGCTTACGGAAAAGTAACTTGGGCAGAAGTTGAGAAAAAATATCCGAAATTTGAGCAACAAGAGTCTAATGAAGCTTAAAAATTGTGCTATTTATTGTAAACAATTTGTCTCTTTTAATTGTAATCACAGTGATGAATTGAATTTTTTTTCAGGGACATTTTGATAACATTTATGGATTTATCTTTTATAATATTTTTCACAAATGTTTCAGCGATAGATCAATAAATTGTAGCATAAAAAATTATATCATTGTTAAGTATTATAAATAATTTACGAGTGATGAACACAACATATTGTTCATACATGCGAGATATGTTACTCTCCGCCCTAAATGCTCATTTGCTGATATTTATTGTTCTCGAGAGCATACCAATGAATCTCTATATTACATAAGACAATATCGTACTCGTGTATATGTAAATCGACGGTCTCGCGACGACCAATCTGCCAGATAAATAGCCTTTCCCATCGACGAACGTTGTTTGTGTCTCCCGAGAGACTTGATTGATAGCAGATCTACTATTTGAATTGTTCGCGCGTGGCTTGCGCACTGGCAAAATCAATGCACCGGCTGAAAAGTGTCAGTGCGGTGGTGCCGTCAGGAAAGGACGTGCCTGTTGTCACAGTTTCACTTGAAAAAATTGCAAATTTTGCAAAGAAATTACATCTATTCAATAAAAAAAATAATGTGAATATTGATGACAAGATGCCTGCACGAGAGGACATGGATCTCTGCACGGACAAGGTGCTGTCGAAAGGCAGAATACTTCAAGAGCTCACCAAAGCTGTCAAATTGGTAAGTGCCTGTGTCTTTTTACGTGTGTGTGTGTGTGTCGTCAAGGCCGTCATTACGGCACCAACACGACAACTCTTCGATAAATACGTCACAAAGTGAAAGGAATGAGGAGTTTGTGCGAAATACACTCATGTCTTAGTCATTTCTGTATTATTACTCTTACACCTTTCATCGTCTGTCTCTCAGTTGCACTCTGCTATCCATTCAATATTGATTCTGTTTGCCGTGAGTACAATACACTCGCTTAGATCGAATTCTTTTGACAATCAGCTGACACAGTACTCTATATGATTTTCATTGATCACAACATTTTGATCATTTTTCTATTGATAGGATCATATCCGAGGAATTTTCTTTTACGTGTGTTGATTTTACAGGTGTACGCTCAAAGTCTTCATGGAACAGTGGTCCTGGATGGAGACTCCTGGCTGGTGTATTGGCTAGATCGTGCTCTGCGCCATGGACTACGTGTAGAGAGGCATGGTTACTGGGGAACTGTTCGTGAACTCAGTCACCAAGACACTATTGTCGTCATTCACGCTCTGCAGAGTGTCCTGACATCCATTGGAAAAGGTATAGATTCAATTAAACAAATGGAACTTGATCACTGAGCGATGTTGAAAAAAAATCTCATGTGGATATTGTTTTTCAGGTCGTGCTTGGCTCTATCATACACTGAGTGAGGGAAGTTTTGAGAGCTATTTAGCATGTTTTTTACGAGATACTGTTGCACTGAAAAAACAGTATTTTCCACATGCTCTGGTTCGAGACGCGGACAAAACCCATCAATTAATTAATCTACTAGCTGGCCTAGAGAATGTTTCGTTCACACTTCAACTCGTAAGTTATCAATCATATATACTATATACTTATCAATAAAATTTTAAGTCACTGTTGATATGAAGCCCCCCTGATAAACTTTCGTTGGTTTAATTTTTATGTCACTTTGTTATATTATTGTAATTCAAGACAAATTTCTTGCGAAGTAAATATTGCATATCATTCCGGGTTTCCCGATATTAATTGCGTCGTGTATTCAATCATATATATTTCCATGCATTTTCCGCGTTTATAGAAAAGTATCTCTGATGTCGAAGTAAGAAAATAAAAATAAAACTCAAGGATAAGCGTGTTTTGCACGTCTGTCTTATTACCTCGACTAATCTCCCCCATGTGCGAATGCCAATATCACCCCCTGGATACAATTATCAGTCTAATAAATAACATCCGACACGTACAATAACTTTACGCATTGATAGACCTGTTTTTACAGTATCCAGGCTATCGGGGTTATCATGGTATAGCGAATAAATATTTTTTTTTAGCGACTCTCATGGAAAATTTTACAGGGGCATTATAAATGCACAAAAAAAAAATTTTTTTTTCAATTCTCATATCTTGGTTGTGTATCATGAAAATTTTAAATTGTTTAAAAGACATTTATATTTAACCTTGTTGCAATTGTTTTTAAGGATGTCACGTACTTGGATATTTGCAACTATATGCCTCAACGACCTATGAGCGGATCGCCTTCTGGCACAGCTTTATCGCTACATTTGCGATCGTCAAGTGTAACGTCGAGTTTAGCCTCGCCCGGTGATAGTGGCGTTGCTCTAGATAGCGATATGGACATATCCAATGAGACGGATGCAAGCAGCTACAGAGAAGTAAGAAAAATCACTTGGTTAACAATTCTAAACATGAATTAATCCATTGTACTCTTCAGGAGGATTCGTCTATGGATGAAATTCCCAAGTATCGCAGCATCAAATACAAATCTATTATAACTAATTGCATTCAAGACAATAAGAATTTGGATCGATCATTTTCATCAAGTGACTCGAGTGAAGATGGCAAAACTCCGGTGCATTCTCCGGCGACGCACGGAAAATTTCAGCACTCCACAATGACCAAGAGTGACATTGTCAACCAAAATATCGTTGCAAATCAGTTGGACGATAATGAGCTGGACTGTTCGAGCTTGGATACACTGAAAGACTACAATATATACAGTAAGAGCTTGGATGAATCGCGTCTTGACAAAATAAACAATGAGTACAGCAGTTTGGGCAAGGATTACCTCAAGCGCAGTAGTTATTATGCTGATGGGAGTTACAGTTTTAAAAAAACTATAGACTCACGAAATTCCTATGTTATTAATAATGATACGAATTTATTGGAGCTGAGCATGACAATCTCTGATTGCGACTGTTACGCCGAAACTCCCTACAGTATTTTAAATACTGTAAATATGACAGATACGAGTATTCTGTCGTCGTCAGGTGCTGAGGCAGTGGTTCAACGTCGTCAGCGTAAGAAGAAACGCGGTGAGACGAAAAAACGTGTGAGCTTCCACGAAGATATTTTCAAGACAATGAAGTTGGAAGATGATGAAAATTACGCTGATTTCTCCATGAGTTTTATAACTCCAAATTCTGTACAGAAAAAGGACACTCAAAAGGGACGATACAGCTGGTGTGCTAACGGTGATTCCCCGTACGTGCAAAAAAATATTAACACAAGAAATGCCTACTCGGATTACTATTCCTCGTCATCATCTGCTAGTGCCTTCGACAGCGACGGTGGATACAAATCAATGAGCAAAATTTGCGGCAAGATGTGCCAAAATGATACTGAGTGTATTTGTGAGCCGTCAATGTTGGAGCGCGGGGTGCCAGAAGGCCAGGAGGATCCGGCAAAGACTTTTAAACCAAAGAGGGAGATTGAGCTCGAGGAAAATGAGGCTCAGGAGGCCTACATCGTGGAGAAAGAGTGTGGCTACATTATCGAGGATCCTCCGGTAAAAATCGACGGACCACCGCCGACAAATTCTAAAAAATACACGAGTTCGAGCGATTGGTCTGACGTAGACAGCATGACAACGTCTTTAGACCTGGAGGAGCGAAGAAATTCACGGCATTTGATGTCACCACTGAAAAAACGTAATGTTACCTCTATTTTACCGTGTGACACTGGAAAATTACTTGCTCCACCGAGTCTTCGTCCGGCTTCCTCGAGTACTTCGCTGCTCAGTCGATTTTTACGGTCAATAACCGAACGTAAATTCGACATAAAAAAGACAAAAAAATCCCCGAAATCAAGTACACTCTATATTAAAGGCATTAAAGTAGATCCCGAATCGTTCAAGGACTTTAATGACAACCTGGAACGTGAAATACAAGAGAATATAGTTGCAGAAAAGCAGGAATTTAGTGGTGAAAAAGTGAGTTTAAAACTCAGGGAAATATTTAAACGTCATATTTATCGTGATAAAAGCGAAGAATTATATAAAGTATATAAAGTTCGTAGTTCATACATGAATAATGGTGAGAGTAAGCCAATGCTTGCATTGTTAACCGACAAAACTCTCTACTTAACTGGTTCTAAAGCTGACAATATTTATAGTAATCAATTTGTCATTCCTTACAATGAATTGGATGTGATTATGATTGGACCAAACGCACAAATAGTTTTAATATCCAATGCGGACTATGAGATGCAGTATCTCTTCTCAACAGGCAGCTCTCAAACGACAACTGAGCTCATAGCACACTTGGAAATGGCCATGAGACGATCGCCAACAAAGCCGAAATTACCAGCAGTCAAGGAGCTGAGTTACGATGAGATGCACAGCTTGAAACACGCGATTCGCATGGAGACTGCGGTGGATGCAGATGAAAAAATCGAGCATTACAGCCTGATTTACATGGACGATGACCACATTTCACCACCAAGTACACCCTGCGGTCCGACGAAGGAAGGAGATCTCATGTTTCGACCGCACTCGTATCAATCACTACACCCCAATGCTCCTACAAATGCCTGGGAGGCCGGGTACTTTGTACTCAAGGGCGGTGTCGTCTACATGTTTACCGACTCGACTCAGAGGCTTCCCAAGCGCGCCATCCCCTTGAAAGGCGGCCTCTGTCAGGGCTGCAGACGCATTCCAAATGCTCATCGACCTCACACCTTTGAAATACTTCTCAAGCCCAATAAAGCGTTCCAATTTGCGGCGCCTGACGAGTATGTCGCCTCCGAGTGGCTGCAGAGCTTTGTTCAGAGTGCCTCAGGACTCTTTGACTCGACGGAAAGGAAGAGTCCTCTGCCTTGCAGCCTCATTGTCACTACGCAACACTTGGTAACCATGAAAGAAGTATTTCCAGGTGCTGCAAGGAGCCAAACACTCTCTTGTGCTTCTGTGGAGGATTTGACAGCTTTCAGAGTTCCACTGGCTCAGCAGTCGTGGTGCATTTTGGTAAAATTATCTTTTAACACTGTTAAATATTTTTATTATTGTGTATTTTATTCATTTTTCGTTTTAGGAATTTGCTTGTCGAGAGGTGCACGAGAGCAGTGGTGACTGGGTAATTTATTTCACAAATTACACGGAATTATGCGCCTTTCGTGAAGTTTTAGAGACTCTGTGGTCTGATGCAAAAATGGGGGAATTTCCCATGGTGACTCTTCCGCCGGAGAATATTCTTCATCGACGATGTTCCGACGCCAGTCGAGATCTTGAGCACGCCTGGAAACACTTATTACCTGTATCACCGGAATAGACACGCAGGTAAGCGATATATCATTGCGTAATATGTTTTTAGACAGCAGTCGGGAATGCCGAAGATATTGTATCCCATTAGGTTTCTGGTTAGAAGGCCTCAGAGTATTTTTTATGCCACACGTAGATTGTATTGGCATATCAATTGAAATCCGTGGCTTGCTTTACTAAATTAGTCAACTCCGAGTTTTTAATAAAATCGAGAAATTGAGAGTGCAGCGACGTAATGTGGGCAGCAACTAAACATGACGATATAAATACTTGTAAGGGCATAACTTATTATTATTAACGTTTGCATGAACAGAGTCAAAGTGAAAAGAGTGCAATATGTATACATATATATTATATATAACTATACTTTTCCTTACCAGTCTTATAAAGTATATTGTATACGCGTACGTATTAATTTAAAAGTGTAGTAATGAAAATTGTCAATGCGATTACACTTGCAATCGTATGAGTGTCTAAAGTAATCCACGATATTCTCACAAAGTCTCGACTTACAAACAAAGTAATCGTGCATATTGTATGAGTTAATCAGCATATATATAATATATCAGTGGGTAAATATTCTGAAACAAGTAGATAATGGAAAATATTATTAATAATATGAATATAAATTAGGGTGGCTCGAAAAAAATGGACTATTTGTGTTTTTTCGGGTTTTGTATAGAAGAAAAATCATAGTTTATCGTGTTTTAAGAGCTTTATAAAAAAAAATCAGCCTGATGCAAGGATTTTTAGAGGTTGCTCACGAATTTTGAAATTTGGAAAAAATTTTCAAAATATAATTGTAGAAAAAAAAATTTTTTTCCTGTCTTTGTAAAAAAATTTGCTATAACAAACTCACATATGATTTTTAATAAAAAAACTTTTTTTTTTTTGATGCAAAATACCTCAAAAAAATGAAGAAAAAAAAAAACAAATGGATTGTTTTAATTTCGATAATTGTAAAAATTGGTGTGAGAAACGAAAAAAAAAAAAAAAAAAAAAATTGTATACAATTACGTTTTGAGAGCTCTTAAAACATGATAAATTATGATTTTATTGATATGAGACTTGAAAAAATGCCACCCTAATATACAAATATTCTTTAAATTGTCATAATTGAGAATTTTTTTTTCTCTACAACTATGTTTATATACATTTGCTTTGATGTTCATCTCAAAATATAAAATGAGAAATGTTTAAATTAATTAAATTAATAATAGTAATTTTTTCCGGTGATTCAGATGAAAATTTTAATAAATTTCAGCACAATGTGTGTGCTATAAATGAATTTTTAAAAACAAGTACAACCTTAAACCGTGGTTTACTAAAATTGTTATTGGGGAAATTGTATTATATTTAGGCGTGGTGCTTTAGTAAATATATATTTTTTTGTTAATATACGCCTTGAGTTGATTGAAATAGTGAACTGATGATGATGAATACGAGGCCAAGAACAATGAGAATGAGTGAATTTGTGTTATTTTGATGTATAATTATTTATAATTAATTTGTGGCAAGTAGTTATATATCAAATTTCAATGAATTTATATTTTTTCTAATTGCAAACACACAAACTTCCTACTTTGATCTCGTCGTTTTTATTTTTTATTATTATATAAAATTGATACTGAATTATTTTTAACCAATCAGACAAGAAATAAAAAGAATATATCTCGGTAATTATCCGTAAAGGGTAAATTTAATATTAAATTGCGTGTTGCAGCTGTGGAAAATTGTGATAGAAGGCGATTAAAATAGACATGTTGTACACGAACTAAAAAAAAAAAAACTCATTAATTTATGATCTTTAATATCAAAATTGTCTATTGTGATTTCTATAAATTGTATAACGGACGTATAAATACTCACTATAGTTAGAAATGTAATTAAGTTTTTTCTTTTCACGTTGGAAAATTAATGAAATAGAAAAAAAGTAAAAAAAAAAATTACGTGACTACAAAGTTTCATTTTTTTGCTACAGCCATTGAAAATTGTGCTACGTTTTCACGTAATTTTTCATATAAACTTTATGTAATTCCAAAACAAAAAAAAACAAAAAAAAAAAAGAACGAGTTTTTAGCGAGTTATTTCATCACACAAATAATAAAACAAGAAAACGCATTGTACAAGCTAGTCAGATGAATAAAATGAAATTTCATCTTTAATACTTACAAAAATAATTTGCATGTTATATTTTCTAAATATTTATTTAAATTGAATTAATGACAATATATGTAATCAATTAATGTCGAAAAATTAAATTATTCATCACGTGGTTTAACATCAAATTTTCTCGAAAGATGATGTCCCCTGATTCGTTTACTATACTGCAAAGATTTGATATCAACTTCTGGATACTTTGATTGCAATGCTTCAAGATCAACATTGGGAAATCTTCGCAGAATTGTTTGAACATGGCTTTTAGTGCGGCTGAAAAAATAAAAATCATTCACTTGTATGTCCATTAAATAAACAAAAAAAAAATACAACCCAGTAAATGAGGGAATAATTCATACTTTCTCAGTTTGCGTTTTTCATTCCACCGTTTTTCACGCATTAAGGACAAAAATTTGCGAACGGCATATCCACCAAATTTATTGTATTTATGAGTGTCACGCCAATACTTATTGAGAGCTGGGTGGACCTTGTGTTGACAACTTTTATATCGGTAGTGTAAACCTAGAGAAAATAATTTATACAATTAATGTAAAAAACGGGAGATATATTTCTGTACGTACCCAAGTCATTGCAAACCCATTTTACTGGTCGTTCGCCGTGTTCGCCAGTCTCCAGCTCATAATAAGCTCGATTTCTTTCACGTACGACTTCCTCTAAATTTTCCATGCTCTCTTCAACCTTGTCACGACGCTCAGGATTGGGAAAAAATTCAAACTGCTTCTTGCACTCTTCCTCCATTGTAAGCAGCATGTTTTTCTCTTTCAACAGCA
Organism: Macrocentrus cingulum; assembly: GCA_002156465.1. NCBI lineage: Eukaryota > Metazoa > Arthropoda > Insecta > Hymenoptera > Braconidae > Macrocentrus > Macrocentrus cingulum. Next base: position 64,706 of record MVJL01003433.1, read on the forward strand.
CAAACCTATTTAATTATATGAATTATTAAGAGTGAGTCATTTTAAATGTAATTAATTCAAATTATTTATTTATATCGTACCATAATTTGTGAAGATCTTCGTTACTTTTAATCCGTAATTCATCTATTCTCCAAGCTCGCCCAACACGAACTCGATCAACTCCCCAATTCTTCTCAATATCAAAAAATTCCATCAAATCATATTGTCTGGAAGTTGAGTGAAATCCTGCTACGGTTTTGTTGCAGCATAGACTAAATTTAAAAGAGTCATTATTTAATTTTTAAAAATTTTATAGTAATAAATTAATTTTCAGCGTACTATAACCTCATTCTCCACGAATAGAGTTTATTGTCTTGACTGATTATTTGCTATACCTTGGTAAATAATGTGAAACTTTAGTTAGCACTTGTGGATGTGATGATATTAACAAATTGGAGAATGATTTTGTTACATTTTGCAGAGTTTTTGCGGACCGCAAGATTGTTGCAAGGGCCGACATGTTTAAATTACATGTATCTATATTCTATAGCATCTACAAAAACGAATAATCAGCTGACGTTGATATGGCGAGTGTTATATATATATTGTTGTCTCTATCATATATATATTTCATCAAGTGGTAATAATACGCGCGGCGTCAGGTGTGCTCAGAAACGCTCAAGAGTGCTTAGCTGGGCAGTCAGCAGTTCTCAAAGTTGAGCGAACGAAATGTGTTATGTATATATGAGCGCTCGCCCATGGCGCCGGAGGCCGCGGGATCAAACCCGGGTGACGGTGATTTTTTTTTTTTTTTTTTTTTTTTTTCCAAATTGGCCGAAAAGGAAATGCAACATTTCAATAGTTTATAATTTCATTACTTAATGTGACTAATTACAGCAAGTTTTTGGAATTGAAAATAAGCAAATAATTTCTTTCGTCCTTGTCGAATTCGACGTTAATTAATTTTTTTTGAGAATTTCCAATTGTTTATATTTTCGTCCTTGTAATCATCGGATGTCCTTGAAACTTTGAATGGTTGTTGAGTACCCTGACGACTTCCTTCCCACCGAGTTTCAGCCGAATCGGACGATAAACAACAGAGTGGCAGGCGAATAAACATTGCAAAAATGGTTTATTTGCAAATATCTCGAGAACGGTTGGAGCTAGAGCATTTTTGAGGGCATTTTTGGCAGGGTTGAGCCATCGCCTCAGGGATGTCGGTAACTTTTTATCTTTCC
>MVJL01003438.1:0-66571 GCA_002156465.1 Macrocentrus cingulum
TAGCGAAAAAACTGGACATCTTTTTTCCCTGGATAATAACGTAGGAAAAGAATTTGAGAATTGTTCGTGGACTGAAAAAATAAATCAGTCACACGGTTGAAAGAAGGAAAAAAAATCATAATTTAGTATGAAAAATGTATAATATAATAATAGTACATTTTACATATATTGGATATATAAAATACAATTTTTTAACACCTGACTGATTCGTTAAGTAGAATAGAAATATAGATGAATTAAAAGCAAGTAATTTTCTATCTCTATAAAAATAAATTATTTATATCATGAGTAAAAAACTGTTCGCCAATAATCGACAAAGTCTAAGGGATAAAACTTGTGATATTTGCTTTGTTCGGAGTAATAATCGAAAATTGAAGTTTCGATTCTATACATGTATGACGCGAACATAATAAGCATCTCACACTGAATGCTGCATCCATTCTAGATCAACTACAGTGCATTTAGATTTGGGGTTGGTTTTTTTTCACAGCATAGTCCATTAATTGTCGGAAACTCCCTCGGAAGACAATAAATTTGTCTGAAACATTAAAGAATCATGTTGCAGATTAATGCGCAATCAGTTTAGTTATTCATTATTTATAATATTTAAATTACCTCTTTAAATTTGCGAGGATAAAAATCGCAAATACTATAGTTAGGAGAGAAAAATTTTCTGCGCCTATTAGAAGATAAGTTATATTTTTAAACAAATAATCAATTTAAATCTTAACAATTATTGTGTGATTCTGTAAAAAAAAATGTAGTATACTATATTGGCACTATTAATATATCAATGACATAAAGTCGAGCAACTCACACATAACTTATCTCGTCACTCTTCACTGGCAGATTAGTAGAAATCAGATTTTCGTTGACGAGAAATTCTGCTAGGAAAACGCCATAACCGTATAGTTGTTAGTATCAAATTTCTGAAGAACAATAAATACTTTATCATTTGTAGTGTAAAAATTGATTTTTCCGCATGAAATTCGATACTCTCTGATGCAGTGAGTGAGGTCATCAAGTGAATAGATCCGTACAGCATGCTCTTTTCGTCTTCCCTGCGTTATTAAAAAATTTATAGCGAAATATTCATCTGAAAAAAATTTATCGTCATTAAGTATTCCGTATTAACTTGAATGCCGATGACCCTTATTTTTTTAGATTTCGACTGAAAAAAAGTATGTCATCTTGAGCACAATTTCCCTATACTTTATATGGTCAATTTTTTTATCATGTAACTTTTTTTTTTATACTGAATTGTATACTGTTGCGAAACAAAAAACAAAGAAATTTATACAAATAGAGTGAAAATAGAGCAAAATAAGGAAGAAATTATGATAATTATTCAACTACATTATTTAATTTTTTGCATTTTCATAGTTTTTACAGAATATGTATATTCTTGGAGTATTATTATATAGACATATAATAATCCGAGATGGAAATTGTAACCTCAGAATTTTATATAATCAGATAAATCAATAGTAATCAATCGTAGGTTAAAATATCCGCCATATCCCTTATAGCCTCTGTGGAACAATCCTATTCCACTCAAAGCCCGACCCAAGGATTTTGAATCAACGGATCTTGAATCAAAGTAGGGAGAAATCGGTCTCTCTCCTATCGGAGGATATCCCATCTGGATAACTTGTCCACTTTTAGAATCAACATGATTTTCTGGAGCCTCGGGGGGCGGCTTCCGGCGTGGTTTACTAAACCAAAGTCGAATTAGTATGACATAAAGATTTGAATAACCTATACCGTTAGATATATATTGTGATACAGTGAATAACCTACTTAAATTCTTGATAATTAGACTTCTCCTTATAGGATGATAATTTCCACATATGTTCGTTAGGATTCAATTTGCCAGTTTCAAAATCGAATTTAACTCCATATACGTACAGAACAATAGCGTTGTCATATCGACCCAACATCAAACCAGCGGCAACATAGCCACGAGGGAGTATTACATCCTCCATGACAATTAATGAGCTTACAACATCTAGTGCCCAATAATTTAAAGTCGTTCCGTTTTCATACCCATAATCGTCTTGATTTTTACTGTGTTTATTGAAAGTCACACGTGGAAGCTCAATCCATGATTGATTTCGGTTATCTATCATGCCTTGTGGTAATAATCGGGCTTGTTGTACCTGGCATTCTATTAGATGAGCATTCTTATTCACAAAACGTACGCCGCTTAAGACCCTAAAACAGTTGAAGAGAAAACATTGTTGTGTTTTGTTTTTACCTATAGAGCTTATATAAACGAAGTTTACATGTTGTTTTTAGTATCTGTTATTTGCTTTATCCGACTGACAGCACGTCCCCATACAGTTTTTACCTATAGAGCTTATATAAACGAAGTTTACATGTTGTTTTTAGTATCTGTTATTTGCTTTATCCGACTGACAGCACGTCCCCATACGGATAATTCATAGTCAAGTGTTGGTACTATGAAATATTCGACATCTGAAATCAATAAATTTTTTTTAAAGGTATTTTATTCATGATTAATTATATACGGATAATTCATAGTCAAGTGTTGGTACTATGAAATATTCGACATCTGAAATCAATAAATTTTTTTTAAAGGTATTTTATTCATGATTAATTATGCATATACTTTCAACGTATTTCTTGGCATCGCAGAGCTCAATTTTCCGTGGAATTCCGTGCATCGCTTTTGATGTAATTCTTAGGTAAAGATCGCACCTTTTTAGATACCGGTCGCGTAAGTAATCTAACTCTGTATTAAATGAAGCTGAAAAATTATGTAAAACAAATTTCTGTAGATATAATTGTACGTAAGTAATTTTGATTTTGCGTGATATGGATTATTATAGTTGGTTTTTCTTACTTCGTTTAAATACTGATATCAAAGCATAAGCAAAAATAGACATTACAAAGCCCCTTGTTTCTGTAATAATGATGGATTCGTAGATTTCAAAAATATACATTTGCGCTGAATTTTTAGATCCACAAATCGACTCGCCTATATTCTGTAGTAAAATTTAGCTTTTAAAATAATTGAATGAAATATTCATCAGTGTAATTTTTTTTTCTTATCATTTACTTATACCTTCATTTGTAGTGCTAACATGTCCAAAATACCGTCAGTGAAACCGGCAGTTCTTTCCGGAATTAGAAGTGAAAACATTCGAATTATTACGTCGTCAAGATCGCCTTGTCGGTCCGAAGTTACAGCCTCAATGAACTTTTTGATGGTGAAATTATTGAAGTTTTCACGGCCCTCAGAATATCTCTCATATTTGGCATAGAGGTTGTCGATGCGAACCATATACGAATGTAATTCTCGTGTCATGACACTGACTTTTCCCTCCAGAGGAATGTTAGTAAGAAGTTTATCCAATTTTGCGTTGAGCTCATCGAATCTTTGATCGAATCGCTCACTTTGAGCGTTTATTTGGGCACGAAACTGGTCGCCAAAGTTGTCGAGCTTCTCAGATATCTCACCGATTGATGCGATAATTTTATCTAGAGTCGGACCAGTGCTGCCAGTGAGTAGTGCAGATATTGGTAAATCACCCTTTAGAACGCTAATTGCATCGTTTGCAAAATTAGCATAAGTCTGAATATCACCAATGCCTGGCACTCCCACTGATGTCGGAAGATCTTGGCCGACTATCAATAAGATGGAAACGAGAAAAAATGACATCGATATCATTCTAGCAGTATTTTCAAAATTTATATGTAGATTATATAAACTGTGAACTATATAGCCGTTTACTCGTCAGTTTTATATCTCGCCGTCTTATATTATCGGTGTTATTAAAATAATTACATTTACCTTGAATAATATGCAGAAATCAATTATTTTGGATACTTTACGGATAAACATGGTGTTGTCAAGTCTTTTATTCCTATTATGTTTTTTTTTATTCTGAAAGAGAAATAGTATATTATTGACCGAGGGAACAAAAAAAGTCATTTCGAGGTGAACATATACTATTTTTCGTCATAGCGGGAGGAAATGGGGTGATACTATTATCTTGTCAAACATCAATGTATGATACAGGCTATACAGAGGGGTCCAAAGTTGGAAGGCGAAGCCTTCTTCAGATGAAAAAATGCCATTCGGCGGCTGAAATGAAAGTGGATTTTTTTTGGATATCTCGTTTTGTAAAAACGAATGCAATAGCGAAATTTCACTGAATCATGTAGTTTGATATGACTAATTATTTTAGACTAGCAACATACATATATCGATATAAAAATGAAAGCTTATTTAATCAGCTTTCAGATGAACTCAACGAATATTCAATAAATTATCACGTTCAAAAGTTATCTTAAACGGAATCATCGAAAATCGGATTTTTTTTTCATTTTTCGAAAATTTTAATTTGCTGCCATTTATAAACTAATGAACCGATTTGGCTTATCTCCGAACTTAACCTTATTGGTATTGGTTGATAGAATAAATATGCCAAAGTTCACTATGCACATTGTTTGACCGAAACGTTGAAATATTGCGTAAGTAACCGAGGAACTATACGTTCTCAAATGAGCAACGGATTAAATTAAATTAAAATTATTCTAATTTCTTGAACTTATGCTATATCCACTGTTCATTTTCTGCTGTTTGAAATTCTGCTATTAAAATAATTATTATCAGTATAAATAAGAGCATATGTTTACTTATTTTTTCATTAAGTTTAAAGATAAATATGTCGTTCAAGTATGTATTCTATACAATGTCACGGAAATAATAATAAGCATCAACTTTGTTGATAATTTTAATGTTACAAAAGTGCGTTACAAAACAAATTGCGTAACTTTCTTTTAATGCCAATTTCCACTACTGTATTCGGTAATCAGCAATAACCATCCAAATGTCCTTGGTCACGACTCAATATTTTCCAATTATCGATATTTTCCTTGTTTAACACATATGTACAGTTGGAAGTATTTTTATTCTCATTATTTGTATAGGGGAACGTGCGGAAAAAAATGGGGTATGGTGAGCAAAATATGATGGTGTACCCGAAAAAACGATTAAATTTTTTTTTCATTAAACGCACCAACTATACCATTGAATTTTTTTTCTAATTGCAATCATATACTTCATTTAAACTATTATCTAATGATCTGTCTAACTTTTCGTGCTATCTGACGAGCTTTTACTAAAATTCGACATCAGTAAAACAGTATATTTTATATTACCAAACTTGGCCTTCGACTACAGGGAGCACATATTTTTGCAGAGGGCGCATAAACTATGCGCCTATTTTTTATGCAACAAAATTGTATTTTTGAGATATATGTATATTTCTGTTATTCAGTAATATTTTAGAATATTACATATTCAGTAAGATCAATAGTATGTAGTCGGAAATTGAAATATCCGCCGTAATCCAAGGAGCCTCTGTGATATAATCCTATTCCAGTAAGGGCAAAACTCATGGCCCCCATATCAACGGGCCTCGCATCAAAAAATGGAACAGTCAGATCAGTTCCGTCCGTAGTGGACTGAATCACCACGACATCATTGGGTTTAGTATCTACATAATTACGTGTAGCATCTGTGGGGTTTTTCTTTATCGATCCACTATAAAAAGAGACGAACAATTTTTGACAATTGTCCAAAATTTGTCAAAGGATTAAGTTTTTTAAGATTAATTCGAACTTACCCGTTATTTTCTGACCAGTTTATATCCTTACCATACGTTTCTTGACATTCAACTTCATGAGGAGTCAGTTTACCAGTTTTAAAATCAAATTTTACCCCGCATATATACAGAAATTCCCTGATGATGATTTCTGAAGCCAACACCAGCCAAGACATATCCACGAGGAAGCATTAAATCATTCATGAGAACTTGATTCATCGCGTTTTCGTGTACAGAATGAAATTCTATATCACTTTCAGTCAATTGATTCTGAATGTCTTTCCACGTCTGATTTCGGTTGTCTATTGCACCCTGTGGCATTAATCGGGCTTCTTGAATCTTAAAATGCAGTATTCGTTCGTTTACCTTTATAAAACGAATACCACTGATAACCCTGAAAACATATTGGGATAAAAATTTGTGACTTCAATTGAAGTTTTAAGTCAAATTACATGTTATTCTTGATATCTGCTATTTGCAGGTTTGTTACGATGTCTTGTTTTATCTTCCTATCAAGTTTATTTAGTTTTAGATAGTTGATACCTTTTGAAAAAAAGATTGAAAGATTTGAAAGATTTGAAAGAAAGTATTATCAGATTTTAAGAATAAATCTTCGATATTGCGCATACCTTCAGTGTAGCGAGGAGCATCGCAGAGCTCAATCGTTCGAGGCAGTCCCTTCATTGATTTTGCGGTAATTTTCAAATAGTGCGTGGATCTGGTTACCAACTGATCTCGTAGAAAATCCAACTCGGCGTCAAATGGAGCTAAATAATTATTTTTAAATATTTTTTATGAAATTTTCTTCTTCGCGCGAGCCGAAGGTGAGGGCTGCAATCACACTCTCGTCACATATACAACCTCTTTCAGGGCCTCCTAGCAATGAATAGTACATTGTTCACTATGGGAGCAAAAGAGGTCAAAATAACCTCTTTTGCATCCCGAGGTAAACATACTATTTTTCGTCATAGAGGAAGTGAATGGCGTTTCGGGGGAAAATTGTATATTGTGTACCAAGGGACTAAAGTAGGCTATTTTGTACCGGGTATTGCTTGAGCCGAAGGCTCGTGCAGTAATTACCGGGTGCAACATGGCCTACATTTAGGCGTGTGGTACACACGATATTTTTTGTCCGGCTGCAAGAAAAGTGGCCCATCTTGGACGCCTTTTGTTAGGCGTGTAGTGGCTTTTTACGTCACTTACTTTTTGGCCCGCATTTTAGGGCCAAAAAGTGCTATTTTAGGCCCTAGGGACTAAAATATCACTTTTTAGCCCTGAAAAGAGGGCTAAAAAGTCAGGGACAAATGAGCCACTTCACGCCCTCAAATAGGGTACAAAATGGGTCACTTTTTGAGCAGGAGGGACAAAAAGTAGTACTTAAAGCTCTAGGGCGTAAAAACACACTTTACACCCACAAAAAAAAAATACAAAATGGATCACTTTTTGAGAAGGTGGGACAACTATCTTTGGGGTATATAACTTATACATTGGCAATATATTCTTTTCCGTATGCGAGTGAATAATATAAATTTTAAAAATATAAAGAGTTGGATATTTAAAAAATTTATAAGTTTTTTTTAAAAATACAAAAAAAAACTTACATCTTTCGAATACCGCTAGGAGCGAGTAGGCAAAAATGGACATTATAAAGCCTCGTGTTTCTGTAATAATTATCGATTGATAAATTTGAAATAGTGTCATTTGCGCAGAATTTTGACTACCACACACAGAATTTGCCGTTCGCTAAAATTAAAAATAATTTTTGTAATAATAATTGAATAAATCAATTTATTAAATTTGCCGTTCGCTAAAATTAAAAATAATTTTTGTAATAATAATTGAATAAATCAATTTATTATATGTGTGAATACTTACGGCCATTTGTTCTGCCAAAACGTCAAAAATACCTTCAGTAACTTTGCCACTTCTTTCCGGAATTAACAGCGAAAACATTCTAGATAGAGTGTTGTCGACATTTGTTCTGCCAAAACGTCAAAAATACCTTCAGTAACTTTGCCACTTCTTTCCGGAATTAACAGCGAAAACATTCTAGATAGAGTGTTGTCGAGGTCACCTCGTCTGTCCGAAGTCACAACGTCTACGAATTTTTTGATGGTGTAATTATTGAAGGTGTTGCGACCTATGGAATATCTCTCGTATTTGGCATAAAGCTCATCTACTCGGGCCATATAGCCATGCAATTCTCGAGTCATACTAAAGGCTTTTCCTTGCAGAGGAAAGTCCGTAAGAATTTCGTCCAACTTTGCGTTGATTTCGTCGAATCTTTTGTCAACTCGCTCAGCATGCGCGTCCAACTGGGCACGAAACTGATCGCCGAAATCATCTAATTGCTTCGATATTCCACTAACTGAATCCAGAATTTTATCCAAAGTTGGTCCGGTACTTCCAGTGAGCAATGCTGTTATGGGAAGATCACCCTTCAAAATACCGATGGCATCATTTGCAAAATTTGAAATTGTTTGAATGTCTCCAATTCCTGGAATTCCTGATGATAATCGAAAATTTTCACTTATGATTAGTAACGTTAAAATAAGAAAAAATGACTTTGAAACCATTTTCATCGAATTTTTCAAGTTTATGTATAATGTGAATAGTGAATTAAACAATTGTTCACAGTTACTTTTATCGTTTCTCATATAAAATTGTTCAAATTATTCAAATTTAACCGATTAGCAGAAAAAAAAAATTCCATGTACTTATTATTTCATCAATTTTAGAGATAAACATGTTGTGCAAGTGCGTTCATAATTGCAATAACTATTAAAAATAATTCAATAATTGAATCGTATATGTATAAAACAATAATATAAACTTTTTATTATATGACTAGTATAAAATTATAAGGTTGAAAATATTTATGAAATTAGTTTCAATGTTATTTACCCGTTTTTACGAATTTTTTATTGAAATTTAATTGATTTTTAGATCTTCCGTATATGGCCCAATTCTAGCATAGCCTCCAGCAGCCCTTGGAACTTTTTTCCTAGCTAATCTAATATGACCGGCTATTAGCTAAGAAAGAAGAACAAAAACGTCATTTGACGCATGGTTAAAGCGAAAATTGAATATTTTATCATTTATGTAAACGATAGTTTATAAATCATTATCAAGTGTTTCTTTCTTATTTAATAAGAAAAATAATTGTTTGCAATGTCTAAGGAGCATGATTTATAGTCAACGCTTTTTTATCAGTAAGAACTAAAAATTGAGGTTTAGAATCGACATTTAAGACGCGAACATAATTGTCCCGGTAGCCACACGCAGTTGAACATTTCACGTTAATAACAGTGCATTTAGATCGAGGATCGACAAGTTTCTCAGCATCTTATCATTTTTCGAGTTCATCAACATTTTTAGAGGTCACGAATTTTTTAATTTGCCAAAATAATTCAAATGCCAATAATCATTTTATCATAATTAATTACAAATGTTTAATCAATGAGATCAAGTATAAATGAACCAACTGTGGAAGCAGTAGCTATTGACATTAAATAAAAGAAAATTATAATTCAGCGTTACAAAAATGTATAAATTTAATAAATTAAACGATATTGTACATATAATAAAATAATTCATTATTATCTCACCTTATTATACATATATACAAATATGTATACAACTTAGATAAAGTATAGAGATATGACTATAATTCTTAATTCATCAAATCCGTTTACTCAATAAAAAAATTATTGTTTCTTCCCAATTGTTAACAATGACTAAGAGCTAAAATTCACCGTCATTACTTTGTGCTTACTACTAATCAGAAAACGAGGTTTAGATTCAATATGTATAAGGTAAAAATTAGCGTAGTGGAGCCAGTTTGTAGATGAAGATTTCAAGTCAATTACAGTACATTTCGTTCCGGGATCGCCATTTTTCTCGACGTATTCCATTAATTGTCGAAAATTGCCTCGAAATATAATCAACTTTTCTGAAACATAAAAGATAGAAAAACCATAGATTGATGCAATCACTTAAATTATTCATCATTTAATTTATAATTACCGTCACACATGATTACCAAGTGAAAAGCATAGATGGTGACTGAACAGACGTAATATTGCTCGAAGTAATCCCACAGCCAATTATTAACTTTGTCGGGTTCCATATCACAGATACTGTTTGGTAAAGGAATATAGTCTGCGCCTGTTAGAAAAAAATTTTTAAATATGATACGTACAAATATTAGAATTATTTTCAGATATTTCAAATTACCGAAATTTAATTGCATTTGTTGATCTACAACAGATTCCATTTTTATATACAACGATGGATCGGAAAAAAACACTTCACCATTGGGCTGATGTCGAGTTATGTCGTATTGATAGACTGCCATTGATGGGTAACTATGACATCTTTCAAAGTAAGTTACAGACACGAACAACTGTAACAATTATGGATTAATTTTGTATTTCTTGGGCTGATAATAAATTATAGACTTACGTTATTATTACATATTTGTATGTTTGAAGGTACTACGCCTCCACTCGTATTCGGACAAGGCAGTGTAAGGTCTGTGTTCCATTCGAAGCCATTTTGAGTGAATCGATGGTGCGAAATTTCTGAATACTCATCCAAAGTGAAACACTGATTTTTAATAATCCTGGGATAGAAAAAAGTTTTAGTATTTAGGCATGAGCAATTACTATGACTATCCCTTGTGATTTTGAACATACTATGAAAAAAGTTATACCGTATAAATTAAATTGGTTATCATATATATTAAGGTGGCACCAAAAAAAAAAAAATACGAATATTTTTTGTTTTTCGTGTCTCCTATCGAAAAATTATAGTTTATCATGTTTTAAGAGCCTTCTAAATATTCAGCTAGTTACAAGCGATTTTAAAGGTCGCTCACGAATTTTTAAATCTGTAAAAATAGTCAAAATCTAATTGTAAACAATTTTTTTCTTCTTATTTTGCACCTTTTTTTGTGACATTAAACGTTCTTTATTTCGTCAGGTATTTTATGTCTCAGACAAATAAGGTCTTAATATTATTATGAAGAGGACCTTCGAGAATATCAAAATTAATGTAGTTGAAAAATTTTAAAATTCATAGGTGACTCTTAAAATTAATATTTTGAACCGAAACTTTGTATGTTTTTTTGATGAACGAGATCCGAAAGAAAGCCGTTAAAATTTTTGAAATATGCGTAAATGACCCCTAAAAATGAATACTTTCAATTGAAACTGCTGAAGATATCTGTGTTACATGTAGAATAATTCGCTATATAGCAAAAACAAAAAAAAAAAAAATTCAAAGCTCACATATAGCACTGCCAGCCGTTGCCCAGTGGCAGATTCGCAGGAATTAAATCGTCGTTAACGAGGAATTCTGCCAGAACAGCTGAATCGGGAGTACTTTCCCCTTCATGAGTCTTGATTATTAGAAATTCTTGATTATTAATAGTAAAAAAATCCAATTTGTATGCGGATGAAAGCTGATAGTCTTTGATGCAATGAGTGAGGTCATTGAGTGAATAAATGCGTAAGACACGCTCTCCTTCGTCCGTTGATGAAAAACAAACAGCAAAATATTTATCTAAAAAAAGCGTATCGTTATTATTTTGCATCAACTTGAATATTAGTTTTTTTTTTACCATTGACAGCATAGCTGGTTATATGTTCGCCCCTGGTTTCTCGTGAGGGAAAAAATTCAGTGATCGAAATTTTGGTGTGAACATCGAGGTTGGGAAATTCATTCCTGGATTCATAAATGTCTCTGGCGATGTGAGGCAGAGCAAGTTTATATGAGCAATAGTCTTGCCAGGATTGTAGTAACCTTGTTTGCACGAAATCATCGAGACAACGCTCTGAGAATTCGTTTGAACATTTAATGCACCACACTTTCAACAGTCGCGCAGTGCACCGGTCAATCATATCTTTCCATGATTTGGATACTCGCCGGAGTTTATACAAACCCCGAGGGTTTTCGTGAAAAATGTGATCCAATATCTTATCCGCTATTTCAAAAGGTAAGGTTTCCATTATTGGCATATATCTAAGTGATAAAAACTGTGCAGTAAAAACTTATTGTCACTTTATAAACCACTTAAAATAGATATGACCAAAACAATAACAAAGGCTGACATAACCTCACATTTTTATTATGGCATATTATTTGGCGCGTTTTTTTAATTGCAGACTACAGTTTTTTTCTAATTCAATATAAATATTAAATATACTTACGCATGCATGTGATTTACAATTTTATATATAAATACACTGCAAAAAATCATTTGCATCGCACCCAACGCTGATATAATTGTAATACCGTTTGCGCTTTTTTTTCTAATAATAATATTTCAAACGGTTGTAACACAGCCAGTCTTGGCTTGATTTAATCGACTTTAGTATCAGAAGAATAATTAATACAATAGCTATGAGTGCTCCGGCAATTATCGAGATAATTAATGCAGCATTTTTCACTGCATCCGACTGTCTGCTCGGCACTTTCAGCACGTCCTCCGGCGCTGGAAATTGGTGGCTAGGATATTCGGATGAATATCCAACTAATCCACAAACAAATTAATGAATTTAAAATTCCGTTCTACTGATTTTCTTTTAGTTTTTTTCACGATAACTCAATAAATAATCGAAATAACAAAAAATGTTATTAAAATCTAAAAAATTGGAAATAAAATATTAAATAAAACTTTTTGTATTTTCTTCCGTTTTTTAAAAATCTTATTTTTCAAAATATCTCAAAAACAACTGAAAATATCAAAAAAATTCATTCTACATTTTTTGTAGCAAATTAAATTTCCTATCATATTACTTCTATAGTATTTTTTCGTTATCTCGCTTATTTACTGAGTTATCGCAAAAAATGCATGAAAAAAAATATATATCGACACGAAATGTATAAACAAATCGGTGAATAATTTCTTTATCAACCCCATAAAAATTTCCAAGACATTTTTATTAGGATGCCTTTTTAATTTTCCTTTTTTACGCTAACATTAAAAATTTTTACCATGATTATACATTTTTAGAAAAAAAAAAAAAAATCAATTTTGCTACTAAATAAAAAAATTTATTAATAAAAACACTGCGTATTTTTCAAATTGTTTATTTAATCAATTATCAATAAATAGCAAACGACTTATATGATGATGATGATGATGATCGTAATGATGTGGATGATGGTGTGATGATAATCATGAACATGACGACAAGACAAAAAAAAATCAAATACTTCAAATAACTCGAACAATATCCACCAAATACACATATATATATATATATATATATATATATATATATATATAATAACACATATAATTATCCTCCCCTGCATCACAAAAATTCAAACCAAAAAAAATCATGCAACAATGATGAAGATGCGTTTATTATTAACCTTATGTAATGATTCCGATTCTCAATTACATTTATATAATAATAAAATAATAATAATAATAAAAAGAATAATAATAGTAATAATAATAATTGTAATATGTCAATGTATACAGGTTTAGATACAATTTTTTTTATCTTCACATTTTTTTTTATGAAGATTTTAAAATTCTTCTTTTTTTTTTATCTCATTCATAATAAAACGGTAAGTTTTGCTTGTTTCTTGGTTTTTTTTTTACTTTTTTAAATTTTTTTAAATCAGCTTTTTTGCATTCATTCTCTTATAATTTTAGCCCTGAAACGATAAATATATATATATGTATAATCACAAATTTCGACACCTCTGACATTCATATAACCATTTATTTAAATTCTGCATTTTAAAATTTTATTTATTTATTTATTTATTTATTTTTTCCAACGGTGAAATAAATTGTCATGTGTATCGTCTGGATTTTTTTTTTTATCGATTCAGGGCACATCAGTCGTATATTGTAATATATTTCGTCTGAACACAACGTTTTTTTTTTTTTTTTTACGCATCATGACATTAGGAAACTTATGTTACTTTTTGTTTTTTATTTTATTTTTTTTTTATTTTTAACTCTGGCCGCGGCACACGTTCTTGAGGTATTGCCAAATATAAAAATGAAGAATTATTAAAAATTGGACATTATATATATTAATTAATTAATTAATTAATTAATTAATTAATTAAAAATTTTTTTTCGCATGATTTTTTTACATGTATATTTCAGCGAAAAAAGAAATGAAGGAGAAAAAAAAATTATTATTATTATTATTATGTATATAATAATATACAGGACAATTATATATATATATCAGTTCGCGAAGACTATGAGTAGATGATTTATAGTCATATGTGTTGCATATTTACAAAAGTGTTGGTGTGTATTTTTTTTCTTGTTATTTATTTTTTTGTATTTTTTTTTCCTTTTTTTTTTTTCGTTTTATTTTTCGCTGTATATAAAAAATGCAGACAATTTTTCATGACAAGACTACATTGATAAATTAATAATCGATATGAATCCAATTTTTATTATTATTATTATTTTTATTTTTATCATTTAGTAGTAAATCATATGTATATATGTATATAAAGAACTCGTGCGACTCAACAATAATTTTCCTCCGTTTTTTTTATTTTAATTTCAGTTTTTTTGTTTTGTATTATTTGTTCACGCACTCGAGCTTCGTATATTTGAAGACACCTCTATAATATGACAGCAATTGCGTTTGAGTACTTTTTTTTTTACATGAAAAAATCGTGGAAGAATTTTTTTTTTGGACAATATATATAGTTTTTTATATGTAGATTAATATGTGTGTGTGTGTGTGTGTGTGTTTGTGTGTGTGTGTGTGTGTTTTAAGGATGTATAGAGAAAGTTTAGGCTTTGATAAAAATTTTGGCATTGGAAAAAATGAAATTTCTTGAATAAATCACATGTTTAAAGTCAAATGAAAGTATATAAAAAATAATCTTGGTGTTTTAAATCAGAATATCTTTAAAACCAGTGAAGATAGAGATTTTTCTCAAGAGATATTTTTTATAGAGAATTTTATTAGCTATAAAAAAGATTCTTGATAAAATTTGTCTATGTTGCATCCTTAGTGAGATATTAGGTAGTAAAGTGTTTTTAATTTATCGGTGATACGTCATTTCGATTATTTACGAGTGGTATAATAATGAAATAAATATTTTTCGGTTGAAATTTGACAAAAAGTCATGTTACTGGTGTGTGAGTATAAATATGATTTAATTTTCCTATTTATTTATTAAGTTTCGCAGTACTTGAACAAGATTATTGTTTTTTGCTATTTTTGAAAAGTGGGTTTTTGAGAATTTTCACTTGACTTTAGTTCAAAGTGGCTTATTTCAATTCTTAAAAAATTCTGCACAATCTGATTGAAAATGCTTTTTTAATTAATCCAATTAGATGGTGTAATTTGAATTTTTTTCGCAACCATCGTCAACGCGTGATTTTGAAAACAATTAATTTTTGAGTAAAATAAATAATTATAAAAAAATCTATTTCAATTAATTGATAAAGAATTTTACAAGGATTAAAATGAGCCGTGAAAATTTTTCAATCAATCAAAAATTAGAAAAAAAAACTTTTTTCGAAAACAACGAAAAATCATAATTTCGTTCTGATACCTGAAAATTTGATAAATAAATAGCAAAATTTAAACATTTTCATTCTTAAATAATACTTAGATGATCGTTTGTCAATTTTAAACAGCTAAATATTTTTTTTATAAATAAATAAATGAAGAAATTTCAGTTTTTTTTTCATGTGCAAAGTTTAAGCCGACATTTTACTTGCCCTACACATCCTTAAGGGATAAAAAATGAAAAAACTGACGAATTCCGCGGTCACGTTGAGGACAGAGGTATTTTTTCATTTGATGTATTTCACAAGTCATGGCCAGCATCATTTATACCTAAATAAAACACTTTTAATGTCCATCAAAGAAATAAAAAATAATAATTTATTTTTAATTAAAAAAACTTGCATATTTAATATTTTATGTCATTCCATACCCAAAAATCGTTTGTCATGTTCATTTTTTTTCCCCCACTTTTAATAGTATAATAAATCAAATGTGTATATTAATTAATTTTTGTTTCGGCAGTTTGGCTATTACAGTGTGACACATTAATAATTATTTAAATATTTTCTATCTAAGTTGTTTTGTAAAATTACATATTCAGTCTGCGACACTAATATTGTATCATTTTTTCATTTTTTTTTCTTTATTTCTCTCTAAAAAGGCATTTTAAAGCCTTTTTTAAATGTGTAAAAATAATTATAGTTTATTTTTTCATTTTTCTAGAGCAACAATACGCTCGTGCATGAAAGGATGAAAAATTATGATTTTTGGGTACAGAACTGAAAACACAGTTACTGATTTTTAAACATAAACATATATAAATTTGTAGCAAGCACCAGATTTTTTTCAAGTACTTCGCTAATAAACAATCGTTTAATGTCGTTAAAATCGAGAGATAAATTATTTGTGTGTGTGTGATAAAATTTTAGGGTAGAAAAAAATTTTTTTTTCTCAATTAAATCGATGTTAAATGAGGAAAAAAAATTTTTTTTCAGACAATTTTGTTATCGTTAATAGCTGAATTATTGTTTTTAATAATTTTTTCGAGTGGTTGTAAGATTCTTGAATTGTTAAATAATTGAACGATAATTCAAACTAAATTTATTAAGTATGTGTGACAAGGCAAAATAATGACATTAATCGTAATGTAAAATTTGTGTACACACATATGCAATGTTTTCAACGAGTTTAAATGAAAACCCATTCGAAATCAGATACGCAGGCTTAAATTACCTGAAGCTACGAGTGTTTCGTGAGATAAAATGCATGCAAATGTACGGGGAAAATGTTCGTCAGGAGAAATAGTGAAATGAGGGTGGTTAAATTACGCAAAAAGAATTTCTTCAACTTTATCATCATAGATATTAACCAATATTAAATTCATTTTCGGCAGTATGATGACAATATCGTTGCAGAGTACCCTCAAAAATCAGTTTTTTATCAAAATATCGCGTCACCAACGCCAAAAGTCGTATAATATATATATATTTTTTTTCATTAATATTTCGATAATTCGGTAAATAAGCGAAATAATGAAAAATATTATAAGAAATAAATGATAGAAAATTTAATTTTCAACAAAAAATAAAGAATAAATTTTTACTGTATTTTGCGTTGTTTTCGAGATATTTAGAAAAATATGAATTTAGAAAAATTCGAAATTTTTCAAAAACTAAGAGAAATACAAAAAATCTCAAATTTTTCGTAGGAAATTTTATGCCCAATTATTTTACTTGAATAACATTTTTTTTTGTTATTTTGCTTATTTACAAAGTTGTTGTCAAAAAACGAAAAAAAAAAACACGAAAATATCCGAATTCACTGCTGAAAGGGTGTATTTTTTCATTAATATCTTGATAACTCATTAAATATGCAAAATAATAAAAAATATTATGGAAATAAAATGATAGGAAATTAAATTTTCTACAAAAAATGTCGAATAAATTTTTCCTGTATTTTGCGTTGTTTTCGAGATATTGTAAAAAATAACAATTTTAAAAAACTAATGATATCTCAAAAACTAATCAAGATACAAAAAAATTTTATATTACATTTTTTATAGAAAATTTAATCCTAAATAATTCAACTCTAATAAAAATTTCTTTTATCTCGCATATTTATCGAGTTATTGGCAAAAAACTCAAAAAAACAGTTATAAAAAACAAAATTTCCAAGATTTGATTGAAATAAAAACCTTTTATCTGACTCAACCTCCTAAAACTCATTTTAAATATGACTTCAAGCATTATAGACACGACATAAATAAAAAAAAAAATTCTGTATCGTAAAATCTCACAAAAACCTGTTGAATATCAAAATTTCCATCCAAATCCACATCATAATTTAATAAAATTTTCATCTATAACTCTTGATGTTTAGTGACTGGAACAAAAAAAAATCAAAAAACCTCAAAACAAACGATAAAAACAAATAAACGATTGATGGAGGGGAATATCGCATCATCGCGTCTGTTAACTCTGTAAAATTGATTCGAGTAGATGTATAATGCCAATATGGAGAAAAAAAAATCACTTTTACCACATAATATACCTGATTTATCGCAGTTCCACTCAGCAAATATTAGATTTCAAGTATCATCATACAAAAGATATACGTTTTATCATAAAAAAAAAACAAAAAAATCCCATTAAATTGTGCACATTACTGCAATTTAAAAAATTTTAATTTTCAAATCTACACAAAAAAATCAATCATCAGTCATGTCCACAATTTAAATATACTCATTTTTCACTACCATCACTGCTATATATCAAGGATTTAACTTTTTTCAATAACGACTAAGTCGTTTTTTTTTCATGTTTTTTTTTTTGTTTGCATCAGGTACTAAAACTAGACCTATTGCGGTGTTTAATAATTGAATCTAATATTAAAATTATACATTCTTTGACTGGAAGGTATTAATTATTATTATTATTATTATTTTTTACAATGAACAAAAAAAAAATTCAACGATTGCAGTGGAATTTATAATCTTGTGCATACATGTGTGAAACTCCCTGTGTTTGTTTAGCTCCAATCATGGAAGCCATTATCTCTATGTGAACGTGATATTAACTTTATACACAATCTTTCTCTCTCACTCATTCTCATGTTCAGTCACTCGTGTAATTTATCTTTATTTTGTCTCATCATCTCTCGAATCGCGGAAGTACTATATAAACAGCGCGCGATGACAATTAAAAAAAAAATCGAAATAACAAAAAACAGACAAGAAATAATAGAAAAAAAGAAATAATAATTAATGACAATGCATGGGAAACATATTTGTTTATGCAATACGCGTTTAATTGTTTATTTATAAAGTACCTAGTTTTTTTTTTACCGTTTTTTTCGCGTATGATTATTATATCATAATCTTGATCTTACATGTATACTTAAACTTTCTTATTAATGTTTTTTTTTTTTTTTTTCGTTTTATGTATAAATATGTATTGTTTAAGCCGCGTAAACCCCATTTTTTAATTTTTTGTTTGTTTTAAAATTTTATTTTTCAAATAGTAACTTCGAGCATTAGACAAAAAATCTCGAAAAAAAAGATTAAAAAAATTTTGCATTAAATAAATTCTCAATAAATAATGTAAATTAATGATTAATTTTCAGTTAATAATTATTTTAAAATATTTTATTTAAGTAATTTAAAAGTCTGTAACGTTTTGCATTAGAAAATTAGAAATATAAAATTTTTACTCAATTTTCTTTTTTTTTTTTTTTTTGAGACTCAACATAACCTCAAAATATTTAGGAAAATTTATTAATATATTTACAATTTTTCATTGCAAAAAAAAACAAATACCTTATTTTAATTTACTAAATAAAATATTTTATAATAAATATCAAATAAAATAAATTAAGTCTTAATTACGTGTTATTTATTGCATTTGTGATGCAGAAAATTTTCTTAAATTTTTATCCAACGCTCGAGGGGGGCTTTTGACAAATTATCGTCGGTTCATTCATACATTCTGTGACATTGGTTTATAACTTATTTCTCTGAATTTCTTGCTCATACAAACATCATATACATACAATATCATTTATCTGCTGTTGTTGTTGTTGTTGTCCCATTCATATCTGAATTCGAAGTAAATAAAAAGAGTCGAGCGAGTTTACAATTTTATTTTTATATTATTAATAATAGTATTATTACTAATTAAATTATCCATTATTAATATTACTAATCATTCATGTTTATCATATTATTATTATTCTTTTTTTTATCGCTTAATAACTAAAATCCTAAAGCTGCACTCGTTTTTTCTTTTTCTTCCATTTTTAATTATTATTAATTAATTTTTCCCTTTATGAATTCATTCACCTAAGTGTATGGTACAAATAACTAGCATTCAATATGCGATTGTTTATTTATTTTTTTTCTTTTCACACTCTTTCTCTCACATCATCTCGTCACATACGTCAATAATAATATTATAATCACTAAACTTTTACATTCGTGACATTGTTTTTTTTTTTGTGTATAAAACTCTATGGGAGTACATGATTACATTGTCATACTTGTTTATTTATTTATTCATTTATTTACTTAATTGTTTTACTTTATTTTATTTTTGTTTACGCAATAGTAATAGTAAATTATCACTTTTTTTTTTTGCTCTCTAGGCCACACAATTACAGATGCCAAGGGTTTTTTTTTCCTTTAAATGTATTTTTTTTTTGTTACTCTTGTCAGTTTTTTTCTTTTTTTTTTTTTAAATTGTTTCTTAATGCATTACCGACTAAACTGCTTGAGGAGCGGGGGAACAAAAAGTTCATTTAAATCGGGCAGGGCCCGAGAGGCCAGTTGGGTTCATCCTCACTAGGCCGTGTCGTAGTGCATCAGAGAATTTTTTTTTTTTTTCTCCTATTGCATCTTCTGCGACTTTATTTATATATATATTTTTTTAAATCTTCCTGAAATCCCCTGGTTTTTTTTTTCATTTATCCATTTGTCAACCCATTCACGGGTTGTTTAGGTAGAAAAAAATACCTATTTTGTCGCGAGCTGTATTTTTTTTTTCGTTATTTTCACCTAGTCAATTTTTTTTGTTTAGAGGTTTCATTCAGTCTTTGCAGACATTGTCAAGCTTGTTTCCTGTATTTTTTCTTTTTACATGTGTTTTTCAGGACTGTTTGATGAAGATTAAGAGCATATCACGCATCTGCAACTTTCATCAATTACAAATGAATCTATGGATGGATATAAACAGTTGTTTCAATGGATATTTTGTGTGTTTTATTAATTTGCGTGATATTGTTTGCTTTTTTTTTGTGTTGGAATAAATAAATTGTAAATGAAAAATAAATAAATTCAATGTATGGCAACAGGACTCTGTTGGACACAAACACCAACCATAGGGCTATCTTCACGCTCAGGATCACCTCGTTGCTTTCCAGTTGTTACTGAACTTGGTTGTCGTACAATTGCGTGGGCATCTGTGCTGGAATACGCGTAATTATAATAATTTTGTTGTTGAATTATTGGTGATGTCATCATTGCTGGTAGTATAAGGCTGTTGTAGGAGCCAAGAGAGCTTTGTATTCGAGAATTGTTGTCCATCGACTGCATGGACGTCGGGGCGGACGTGGGCGCCTCGGTGGCTGGCGTCAATGGATAGCCAGTCGTTATGGCACGCCGGCTGCCCAAATGACGGGGCGACGATTCGCAATCCATCGTTTGATAACCACCCGGTAAACTCGGCACTTGCATCAAGCTGCTTGTGCTGCCCTGTCCTGACATGGTAACCAGTCCTATGAACACATTTTTTCTATTAGTTTTCTATTTTTTTTTAAAATAATATAAAAAGTATTTTTAACGGATTTTTATTTGTTACACTATATATAGTCACCCACTAAACACCGCTATAGTCCACTTTTTTTTTTATTCATGGCAATAGTAGGGGCTATTAGAAAAATTCGCTAGGTTTTTTTTTTTTTACTACTCAGGACATAGCAGGCATACTTTTTTTTATTTTGCTTTTCGTAAATTTGATTTTTTTTTTGTTTAAATACTCTCTAAAAATCAAACAGAGAATTTTTTTCTCTTTGGCGGGGTTTTTTTTTTTTATTTCTCACCTGTTTAATGCGAAATTTCGAGGTAATCCATTGATAATATTTTGTTGATAATTTAATTCTAAAAAAAAATGATTTTTTTTTTGTTAATAAGGAGCTAAAAAAAATTAATGATGGTGAGAAATTTTTATTGTTCACTGTTTCATGTTTAGAGAGTATGAATTTGTGAATAAATAATTTTATATTCTATATTTGTGATAGGTGGTTAATTGATTATGGTTTCAATTAATTATTATAAATATTGAATGTTTTTTTTTGTATTTAAACAATTAGTTAAAAATAAGGAAAAAATATTTTTCGAAGATTTATAGGTATTTACGTGATTTTTTTTGCTTTTTTACTGATAACTCGGTAACTAAGGGAGATAATGAAAAATGTTATTGAAACTGAATGATAGAGAAATTAATTTTCTACAAAAAAGGTAGAATAAAATTTTTCTATATTTTGCTGCATTTTCGAGATATTTTGAAAAATCAAAATTTCAAAAAAATGATGTTATCTTAAAAAACCAAAAGACTTATCACTTTAATATTTAACTAACGTTAAAAGAGCCTAGATATTTTTTGTATTTATAAACAATTGATTGAAAATAAGAATTTTTGAAGCAAAATGAAGTAAAAAAGTTCTACAATTTTGCGTATTTTTTCTAGTTTTTCACTGATAACTTGTTAACTAAAGGAGATAACAAAAAATATAATTCGAGTTAAATTATTCGAAATATAATTTTCTAAAAAAAATGTAAAATACAATTTTTCTATATTTTGCTTTATTTTTAGGATATTTTAAAAAATCAAAATTTTCAAAAAAAAAACAATAATATCTCAGAAACTACGAGAAATAAAAAAAAATTTATTTATATTTTTTGTAAATAATGTAATTCCCAATAATTCAATTTTCTTGATATCTTTTGATATCTCACTTATTTATCGAGTTATTACTGAAAAACAAAAAAACAAAAATCACGAAAACTGCATGGTAGATAAGAGACATACCCTTTAAAAAACTTTATAAAACAAAAAAAGTTTATTTTCTCCATCTAAAGTAATTGCTCAAATTATTTTTACTTTTAATAAATTTTTTTTGACATTAATGACGTGATAACAAAATCTGACATAAAAAAAATCGAATTATAACAAATTTTATACCCATATCACCATCACAAATACAATAATACCAAATTATTTACACAATAACAACAGTAATTAAATATGGGATATATTTTAATACTCCTCAAATAACCGTGCTCAACGTGCAAATATATCGTGTGAAAAAATCCAAAAAGGCATCAATGCAATAATAATTTTTTTGCTTTAAATCAAAATATCTCTTAAACTATAAAAAATAAAAATATTTCTCAAAATACCTTTTTTACATAGAATTTAATTCCCTATAAAAAAGGTCCTTATCAAAAT
The DNA here is from genome assembly GCA_002156465.1 of Macrocentrus cingulum. Lineage (NCBI taxonomy): Eukaryota > Metazoa > Arthropoda > Insecta > Hymenoptera > Braconidae > Macrocentrus > Macrocentrus cingulum. Next base: position 22,651 of record MVJL01003438.1, read on the forward strand.
TTCTCCAACTCCCACCCATATTGAAATATTAGCAAGTAAAAAAGTTCGGATTCTTTTTTTGATACACTTTTTTGGTTTTATCCACGCAATACATTTCAAAATCGATACTCGATAAAAACAGGATAAAATTGACGATAATTTAGAACTTAATGAATCGTTATCAACGATTTATATATAGTCAATATAGTCAACGGAGATTTCTTATTAAGCAGCGTCATCATGACACCGCAAATACGGTTGATAATACCAGGGCACACAATGCAAATAGCTAATTATTGCATGCGATAAAATAGAGAAACAAAACATACTAAACAAAAAAAAATACATTGGATTGTGTACTGCAACTACAAAGGACGGACTGACACAGAGAAAGAGAAAAATAGACAGATGCAGTATGCAATTCTGATTTAGAATATGTTTTTCATGTCAAAAACTAGAACAAAAAAATCATCAACCCATAAACATCATAAATTAATACATATTCTAAATCAGTTAATGCCTTGAGATGTTGAAAAAAAAATTTTTAAACAAAAAAAAATCAAAACCATGGGCAAGAAAAAATTAATCCATGGTTTTGATGAAAAAAAAAAACAAAACAAAACAAACAAATTTGATATCAAATACAGGCAAGCTTGGGGCTTCGCTCATGACATCCGAGGCCACGAGGACCAAAATTGATAACAAAATAAATAAATAAATAATAAGGGAAGGCATGTTAATTGTTCAGCTTTTGTTTTAGGATGTTTTTTTTTGTTAGACAGAGAACTTACTTATGTTAGTAAGTAAGATTAGGGTTGGGGCCTAGGACAGGTTGTCGCCGCCCCGCGGATACGACAGTCATCGAGCCACGTACTGTCCCCCCATCATATCTACGGGCAACAACAATCATTTGCTTTAGTTTGTGCAGAAACTAAGCGATAACGTTAAAAACAGCGTTAACACTTTTATTTCTATTTATTTCTGCACCATTATCACCTAATAATTTCATTATTTTCGCTTCTTATGCACTTAATTATTTATTAAATAAAATAAAAAAGCTTGGAAGTTGACGTTTTTTTTTTTGTAAATAAAATTAAGAAAAAATTTTTTTTCATCTGGTAAATGAGAAAAAAAAAAATTTTTTTTTTTTCAACTTAAATAAACAGCATATAAAATTATTAAAAATATTGCGTGACTTTTTTTTTTTTAATTGCATAATAATATATATTGAATAAAAAAAAAAATTCTTGCATTTTTGTTGGTTTTTAAAAAATTTTTTCGGTTGTATTTCAATTTTTTTTTTTTTAATTTCAGTAATATAAGTATTTATAATGACGTTTTTTACTATAGTTTTTTGTTTTATAAATGAGTCATAAATAGTTTGTTTAATTAAAAAAAAATAAATTTTATGTTTAATTCTAGTAATAGTAGGTAATATTGATATATTTTTAATATTAAATTATCATCTAACGTCATCTTTCACGCCTTAATTATCAGATAAATTATTTTTGTTCGTTTTTTTTTCTTTGTATAATATTAAAATACACCTGTCTAATTACCTGTTATTCAAATATCGCAATTACATATTTTTTCCACTCCTAAATATGATCGTTTCTCATATTAATTAAAAAGAAAAACAAATAATTTATACATAAATTTAAAAAACCTTACTTCTTACTTTCTGCACAAATCAAAACTCCTAAAAAAAAAAAAAAACTTCTGTCGGCGATCTTAAATATTTTTAAATCAAAAAATATCGACACAAAAAATTTGCTTTTATCATTTTTTTTTTGTTCACTAATAATTGCTTTGGGTCCGTATCCTCCTATTTTGAGACATAACCTCAAAATTGAAACATGAGATAAAAAGCAAAAAAAATAACAATGAATATTAGTTACATACAATGATATACATGAAGTACGATTAAAAAAATTACAAAAAAAAACGCCCATATAATGTTTTAATGATAAAAAAAAAAGTCCCTGAATGAAAAATATCATATGCACGTTTTTTTATCTCACAATATCTTAACTGAACCATCAAATTGATACATATAAATTTTTTAAAATTCCTTTTTTCCATTAATAATAAGTATAAACAGTACAAAAAATGTGTTTTTTGTTTTTCCCTCAAAATTGTAAATTTTTTTTGTTTAACTATCCACGTGTAAGCAATTGATGATTATTAATTATTATGATTATTACTATAAACACGTAAAAAAAAAATTTTTGTTTAGTATGACACATATGTAATTGTATTATAACGGCTAAATGACGTCTTGATGAGTGTAATGACAATGGTTTAAAAATTAGGACTCACCACTGTCCTGACCCATTGACACAACTGCCGGACTAGTATTTGCACTATTAGCAGCTGCAATATTAGTGTTGGTCCCCTCGTCGGCTGTTCTTTTAAAAAAGTTGTGCTGCAACGCGTAATACGGCGTAACACGTGTCTTTGGATCAAAGTCCAACATCCTCAAAATGAGATCCTTGAACTTGAGATAATCAGAGATAGAGTGTCCAGGTTCACCTAATCTTCTACCACCTGGACCACCGCTCTCAACACCCAAAATATCGTGTAATCGTCTCGTTCCCGGCAGCTTGTATTTCTTTCCATCTTTTGACTTTTTTAGAACATAAGAGCCGTCCGTTGGGACTTTGTCAAAGTACTTCCGCGCTTTGTGCGCTTGGTCCAATATGTGTTTTGGTGGCATACCTAGTACCTCCACTATCTTGTTCATTTGGTCGACCTAAACAACAATTAAACATTATTATTATTTTATTAGATGGATATTGAAATAAGACCTCTTTTTACAATATTCCTTTTAGCTTTCTCGGACTAATTAATCATTATCGAGCGCTTCAAGGGCCAAAAAACATGTAAATTATTAAGTTTTAATTATAAATTTATCGATATCCTCACATTTGAATGTAGGACAATGAAATTAAGACTAGAATTACGACAAAATATTTATGAATTACAATTACAACATTCATAAGACGATTTTAGCGACTTTAGTAAGCAAAATTTCGAAATTTGAATTTTTTAATACAATAAAATACACTTATTTTTTCAATTTTTCAATATTTGTTAATTCATTGTTAAATTTTTGTAATATAAAGAAATTATTTTAGAAAATCAAATTTTTTTAAGCATTAAAAAATTAAGTACATGTCAGAAACCAAAAAGTTAAAACATTTTGCTGTTTATCTTAATAAAAATGCGAATTAGAGAAATTTTGTTAAAAACACTTTTTAAAGCTAGTAAAATTCTCTATAAAAACGATCTCTTGATAAAAATATTTATATTTAATAGTTTTGAAGATATTTCGAATTAAAACAGCAAGATATTAGATAAGCAAATATTTTTCTTTTCATCAATTTTTCAATAATTCAATAAATAAAATAATTGGTAATTGAATTTTTTATAAAAAAATGTCGAATAAATTTGTCTAATATTTTGCTTTATTTTTGAAATATTGTGAAAAATTAGAATTTTTTAAAAATGTAAAATTTCTCAAAAACTGTGAAAAATACAAAAAAAATTTATTAAATATTTTTTATAGGAAATAAAATCTCGAATTATTTAACTTTAATAATTTTTTTTGTTATCTCAATTATTTACCGCGTTATTGCAAAAAAAAAAAAAAAAACTAATATTTTCGAGTTAAATTCTTTAAAAAAAACTTAGTAAAAACATTTAAAAGTCATTTTATAAATGTTAATAAGATAAAACATGAATATTACATTTTGATAGGTTAAAATAAAAAAAAAATGCTATACCAACTCGCTAAAACCTTCTTAAAACGAATGAATAAAACAAAAAAAAAATTTTTTTTATCGTAATGATAATTATATGAGGTTTATTACCTCGTTGGCCCCGCTGAACAAAGGTTCGCCTGTGTGCATTTCCACAAGTATACACCCGAGACTCCACATGTCTATCGCGAGGTCATATGGGATTCCAAGTAAAACTTCGGGCGACCGATAAAACCTAGATTGAATATACTGGTATATCTGAAAAGATCAACACAATATTACAATTATATGAACCACATTAATTATTTAATTTAATCATCCAAATAACTAAAACAATAAATATTTGTCTTCTTACCCTCTGTCCTAATTGACATGAACTTCCAAAGTCGACAATTTTTATCGCACTTCGTTTAGGATTACATAAAAGAATATTTTCAGGTTTTAGATCACAGTGAATGATGTTCAATTCCGGTGTGGACAGGAACAGCAGGGCAGTACACAGTTGCTGGGCAAACTTCCTCGTGAGGTTTAGCGACACCCCGCGGAAATTCGTATTTCTAAGTAGGTCGTAAAGGTTATAAGACAGCAGCTCGAACACCAGACACAAATGGTTTCGCCACATAAAGTGCCTCTTCAGTTTAACTGTAAGTATCAACCAAAAAAAAAAAAAACACCAATTATTATCATCCATTCCATCATAATCAAACATTTAATATTCCTAAAAAACTAGAAAGTCATCTTTCAACGCAGTAATTCAATATTCACAATGAACAAAAAAAACTCTACTTTCACAAAATAAGAAGAAAAAAACATTACCTATATAATACTTGTTGTCGGTATCCGCTCTATTCATCATTTCTAATAGCCTAACTTCGATTTGCGCTTGATTGAGGAAGGGCTTTTTATTTTTGATGATTTTTATTGCCACTTGAGTTTGTTCTTCGTGATCGAACGCCTTCACCACTTGGCCAAAGCTGCCTTTACCTATTTTTAACACAAAAAAAAAATCATTAAAACACAGAACAGAGGTAAAAAAAAATATTATACTGATAACTGACCTATTAACGAATCAATCTCATATCGATCCAAGAACTTTTCACCGTTTTTAATGATGTAATCGTGATTATCATCATCCCAACCGTCATTGTAGAGTTTTCTCTCCTTTTTATGCGACCCATCCTCGCCCTGCATCTGCTGTGCTCTTCGTTTTTTCTTCGCATAGTACACCTATAAAACAAAAACAATAAGAATTTATTAAAACAATGAAAGCAGAATTAATGGGTAATTATTAGTACGAGTGATCGTGTAAAATCTTTGAAAGGCAAATACTCAAGTCAACATCACCCTCTCAAACTGTCCCAAGTGTTTATCCTTATCCCTGCGTAATCCATTCACCCCTTGCCGCCACAACTCTTTTCTTTGCCGACAGAGAGCAAAAAAAAAAAAAACGGTTGGGTGAGGGAAAACCAACGGGTAATGTTAAGTGCCCTCGCTAGAAGTAATCATTACGATCCCCTGCATCTAGTTTTCAAAAGTACCGGCGTTTTCATGCATGCGCCCCGCTGCCTCCAAACTCGCAGCATCATTTGATTATTCGATAAACGCCAAGCTGTCTGTGCATATGATCTTTTTTCTTACTCTATAATATAGTAGTTTGTAAGCGCGAAAGACAAACGACACGAAACACACGCAGATGACGAGAGGCGCACGGGATGGATGATGAGGAAGAGGGCGCGCAGAATCCGCGATCTGCCGACGACGCCATGTGCAATCAATATCAATGTGACCACGTGAAAATCATGCCGTCACGCCAAAAATATTGTCAATTCGACAACAGCTTGAGAGTGCATGTGTAGCTTGCGAGGGCCTTGGTGGGATTTTAATTTTTTTCTTTCAAGGGATTATATCCAGTTGCGACGACGAAAAAAGACGTTTTTTGGATAGGTTTCTTATTTCAATGAAACAGTGACAGATTTGGAAAAAATCTTAAGTTAATGTGCCCTTGTAGACGATCTAAGCGTACTAAGAAAAAAAACGCATTTTGCGGTGACCACGATTTCGCCCGATTGATTCATCGGAAAGCAAAAAACGAAATTAGATCTTTTAGTAATTTAGTGCGGCCTTGGATTGATCAAAGGAATTCCAGTTTCGATACATATTGTGATTTTTTTAGCACTCATACCGGCAGATTTTTGTCGTAAATAGGATTTTTCTTAAAGAACCGCGATTTTGTCAAAAATCGAGATTTCAAGTAATCCTTCGATCAAAAAAATTTGATTGACAGAGGAGAACTAGCGTCAGTCAGCGTCAACTAAATTCGCCGCCAAGTTGCAAACGATACCTCAGCGGCACTTCCAGAAGCTGCTTCCAACTTGGGTCCTCTTGCTCTGTCTGACTCCCAAACACTGCCCCTTGGAGCAAAGTGAAAAACAAGAGCTTATGTATAAAGAGCCTCTATTTCAATTTTCAATTTTTCGTAAACAAAATGGACGACTCGAATAAAACTTAAAATATAGCGACAGAAAAGACAGAGCAATAACTGGTTAGTTTTGTATTTCCCTGGAACTTTTTCGATTTTCTAAAATTGATTTCCTAATCAACGAATTGATCAAAAAGTTTTTGTAATATCGCTTTTGGATAGCCAGTAGAGAGCACTTAAATCTAATGAAACCAGAATTGGGCCTCTAACTGATATAATATCGGAGATAGAACGTTTGGAATTTTCAATTTTGAATTTTTTTAAAAAAAGGCTATTTTCAATAATTTTGCAAGATAATAAATACAAATATCGATGTGAGGATTTTTATTAGGCTTCCTAAATACACTTTGAAAAACATTAAAAAGAATTCTATATTATAGATTTCAACATTCAAAAACACCATCAGCATACAACACCTCGATTACCCGAGTAGTGATCTACGCTAGTGTCGAAATTTCAAAAGTGGGCCATCTGAAGTATACAAATCTGGTGGTTTTTAATGCAGTATTATAGATCACTATATCAACCGACTGAACTAGGATTTTAATTGCACATCCAAAATTAACAAAATCGCTCGTTTTTGTCAAAGAAAAAAAGTAAAAATCAAAATTTTCAACTAATCCTAATTCAGCCGGTTGATGGTGATCTACTGATTCTAAAACCACCCGGTTTTTATGCTTCAAATGGCCCACTTCCGAAATTTCGACATCAGCGCAAACCACGCGACTAATCGATGCTCTGTATGATGCCAATCACAATAAGGGGGTTAATGACTGTATTTTCCATAAAGAAGAATCTATCCAAATCTATATCCATAATTTTACAGAAAAATTACTAAAAATAGCTGACTATCAAAATCTACAAAATAAAAGGATGAAGTAGTTGGACATAAAGGGAAAACCCAGGGTATATAAATGCAAGAAAATCCGTATAAGTATATAAATGTATAGAGAATTGAAAGACAGCCGGAAGGTTGAAGATCAATAAATTATTATTATTATTATTATTAAAAATAGCCTTTTTTAAAAATTTCAAAGTAGAATACTGCCTTAAGCCAAAACGAGTCATACGAAAAGAATTTTTTGTAAAAATTGCAAATATATTGTTAAAATAACAAATAATTTCCTTTCATATAACAAATTTATCCGTCCGTTGATTTAGATAACAAAAAAATTAGTACAAACAGCAAAAAATACTAACTAATTCCGCTATTATCATCTCATATTCCAAATGCATTTTGAAATGATAAAAATGATATAAATATATACAAACACCATTTGCTAAATCTACAAAAGTTTTGCAGTATTTACAAACTTTATTGCTCAAATCCTATATACCGTAATATTTGCGAATGAATTTTGTAATCCCTGTAAAAAAAATTTTCTCCATATTGGCCACGAGTCTGGTCCATCGGTCAATGACCGTCCGGCCGTTTGAGCAATATAAGCATCTCTGCAGACATATATTATAGTACTATACCTCTGTTCAACACAATTGCACTCTTGCAGACGCTTTTCTTCTCATTTCTCGCGTTCGATCCTACCATTATATACATTTCCTATTGCAAACTTTCAAATGCACTGGCATGAGCATCGAAGAAACCACGGCCTATTCACCGCCGCAACAAACACTAAAAAAAAACACCAATTTTTTAAACGGTGGAAAAAGAGATAAGAAGAAAAATGAAAATATTAGGTATTAGGAGTTTTAAGTGTGTGCCATTCGTGGCATCAATTGAATTCATGTTACACGGACATTTGCGTGCTTCGATTGAGATTATCCGGGGATCCCCCGTGGCGGAATATAGTGTGGTCACACGTCAATTGGGCATCGTCTGGAATCACGGCAGTGGCACACACACGACCTACCCCAAAACGCCTGTACTGGCTTCACGTCACCCCTTCTGGCCTGATTTAACAGCCTCGATGCTCAGCTAACTACACATCCATTGAGAGCTCGCGCCCTTGTCATCGTTACAATTTCGAGGATTGCATTCCACCGCTCAGCTCTCTGCATACAAGCAAAATTCTAACCTCAATCGGCCGTAGGCGCGTCGCCGCCATTTTTGCCGCATAAACGCGCGCGCGCACGCCAACCAGCTGATGATAAATCAGCGAACGTCATCTCGCGAATTTTTTTATTGTTTTTTTTTTTAACGAAACGGACCGCGCTTTTCTCTTTAAAATGGCGGTGGTGTGATACGGTCTTGCAGTTTTCTCTGTTTTACTCGGCGAGGGGAGGCCGCCTTCCTCTTTTTCCCTCGTGATTCGCTCTCTCTCTCTCTCTCTCTCTCTGCTCCTCAACGCGCGCTGTTCGCCTCACGCTCCGATCGTCGCTCGCCTATATATGTATGTACACACACAGAGCAAGCGCTAGACCGATTCTCTCCTCGTTTCTGTTGCTATGCGCGAGTGCATGAGACCGGCCCCATATGGTGCGTTCGTCAGTCCGTCGCTAAAAGCCGTCCACGAGCCTATTTACTGTCCATCGTGGAGAAATTCAATTAAATGCTCCGAATGGAAAAAATTTATTTGATTTGTTTGACTAAGATATCGCGTCATTGTATAATGACAAAAGGATGGATATATTTAGTTTTATGAATATTTTTCAATTACTCGGTAAATAATGAAAATTTTTATTTCAGTTAAATTATAGAAAATTTATTTTTCTACAAATAATGTAGAGTATATTTTTGTTGAATTTTGATTTGTTTTTGAGATATTATAAAAAAAAAAAATCAGATTTTCGAAAATAAAAATTTACAAAAATTAAACGGTATACAAGATGAGCATTAAATCACAGAATTTAATAAAAAATTGAAAAAAAAAAAATTTGTTAAATAAGTTTTTCTGATGTTTGAAAGGAAAAAAAAATTTTTTTTTTTGCAGATTTTGATTTTTTTTTCGTGATAACTCAGTAAATAAACAATATAATAAAAAACAGTATTAAAAATTCGATTTCCTATCAAAAATGTAGAATACATTTTTTTTTTTTTTTTCAAATATATTTTGCTTCTATTCGTTTTAGAGATATTTTAAAAAATATGAATTTTTCAAAATTTAAAATTTTTCAAAAACTAAGAGAGATACAAAAAATTTTATTTCACATTTTTTGTAGGGAATTTAATCCTGAATCATTTCACTCTAATGATATTTTCTGCTATTTTGCATATTTATCGAGTTATCGTGGAAAAACTAAATAAAAAAAAAATCACGATCGGTGAAATTGTCGAGTTTATCAGAAAATTTTGGCAAGAAAAAACGTAATTTTTATTTTTGTTTAGTCTTTGAAAATATACAGCCCGCCAGGACAAGATTTATGATTATCAGGCATGTGAAAGCTTTGATGATTAATTATGATGAGGGTCAATTAAGATGATAATTTGACTAGAGTGGCAGAGAGAAAGAGAGCGGAACGTCTGAAAGTAGACTCCTGGGATGGTATTGGCGACGAGACAGAGTGTGTGACGTGATGGACACGTCGATCTCCACACTCCGTCGACGGCATTGCTCGCGCGCAGGCTATTTTTGCACTCTGGTCTGTCAGACAGGATGACGAAATGCCACGTCATCGGCCGAGGCCGTTATGAACCTCTGGCCGCCGATAGGTGGGAGGTTCGCCGCGCGGCAATGCCGACGAGATGCCAAAGTGAGCGCGAAAAGATGCGCGAGGCTAAAGTAGAGAGCAAGAGAGGTGCTCTGAAGCAAACCATCAAGTCATGAATGGAGCTGTATGAAGCACACCAGAGAGACCGTTTCACGACCTTCCAGAACCTCTACCTTCTTCATCATCGTCTTGTTTTCTACACTTCCTTCATTCCTCACGTTTGCATTTTTTATTGTTTGACAGTTATATAAAAGAAAAAAATGAAATTTTGATATTAAATAAAAATATATTAAAGGTTCTAACAAAAACAAATTTTATGGGCATTTGATTGGGATAAAAAAAATTTTTAAAGGGAAATTCTTAGTGATTTGGCAATTTTCGTGATTTTTTAGTGATAACTCGGTAAATAAGCGAGATAATGAAAAAATATTGTTAAAACTAAAAGATTAAGTATTAAATTTTCTACAAAAAATGTTAATATAATTTTTTTGTTTCTCTTTGAGTATTTGAGATATTTTTTGAAATTTCAATTTTTTTTTAAATATCTCGAAAATGTGGCAAAATAGAGAAAAATTTTATTCAACATTTTTTATGGACAATTGAATTTTTTATCTTTTAACTGTGATAATTTTTTTTTGTTATCTTGCCTAGTTACTGAGTTATCAGTGAAAAATCGAAAAAATAACGAATTTATCCTAAGTCGGTGCAACGTGGAATTTTTTTTGTCTTGACTATAAATGTACTAAAATTCATTCTAGATTTAAATAATAATCAGTTATATTGCTAGTTTTTAAGTTTTGCTAAAAATACACAGGGAATTCAGAAAAAAAAAATTTTTTCCAAAAGCAAAATTTGAAAATCTGGCAGTTTTTATGATTTTTTTTTTTTTTCGATTTTTTAGTGATATAACTCAGTAAGTAAGCAAAATAATAAAAAATAGTATACCAGCTAAAAAACTGAGCATTAAGTTTTCTAGATATTGCCATTTTAAAAATTTTTATTTTTCAAAATATCTCGAAAATAAGTCAAAATATCAAAAAAATGTATTCCACGTTTTTTGTAGTAAATTGAATTTTCTATTTTTTAATTGTGCTAACATTTCCCGTTATCTCGCTTAGATATTGAGTTATCAGTAAAAAACACAAAAAAAAAAAATCATAAAAACTGCCAGAACTAATCCAACAAAGATACTTCTCTGAAAATTAAAAAAAAAAATAATCTCCCTCAAAATTATCGTTAAAAGTAATAAAATTTACAACCAACAAATAAGTGTTAAAAAAATTTAATATCTCAAAAACTACCTAAAAAACTAAATTTATCTCCTCAATATTTTCAAAATATTTTTTCGACATTTCCGAATCATTCTCAAAATAAAAGATTTAAAATTACAATTCATTATTCTCACACAGTAGATATCTACCATAAAAAATTACAAAAACTTTTCTTGTCATAAAAAAATTGACTAATAATAAAAAAAAGTGTTTTATTGACCGAAAGTGATAATTGACACACTCCAAGATACATCGTCAAGATATTTTCAACAACTCTGGTATATCCTTCAAGGGCAAAATAAGCTCAAATAAAATCAAAAGCCGACGAAGAATTAATGACAGAAAAAAACAGTGACGAATATAGGATTCTGTCAATCTAGCGGGGGCGTAGCGATCGAAAAGGTGACTGTTGCTTCTCAAAAAGGATAACAGCCTGGTTAGAACACCCACGCGCTCGCGGACACATGTGGGTGCTCAAGTGGCACACACAGGAAATATTTATTTAATTACAGAATGCCTGAAAATACATGACAAAAGAGGAGAAGGGAGAAAAAAAAGTACATACACAATTATAGCTGATAAACGACGTTGCGAGTCTTGTCGCGAAATGTATGGAGAATTTTTGGATTGTGACTCACTCTTGTCTGCGCAGTCAATATGCGTGTGAGGGGCAACGGAAAGTTTTTGGCCATCAGTGAAGCGGCACAGCGACGTACGTGAGAACCTTGTGGTGCGGGATTAATCCTTTTCCAAGCCGAAAATTACGGCGAGTCGCGAACAATGCCAGAGTTTAACGTAATTACCGTGAACCACACGAGCTCGAGAAACGCGCGAGCACGAGAGAGAGAGAGCATCAGGCCCAGTGTATGATGATTGCTTCTATTTTATTATCATTATTTTTTACAGTTCAACACTTCTTTTGTCCCGAGACGATTAGTGCACGCTGAGCTAGAGGTCTTTGATCAAAGGGCCACCACTGTATTAGAATTTGTATACATTCATTATATAAGCCACAGGGACATATATTCTCACAAGAATGTATGTACTCTTTTTGCTATGTATATAATCATTTATTCAATACATCGCGCGATTAATATCAAAAAAGTTATATAAAAAGTATTGAAATTGATGCTTAAATACTGAAAAATGTATCTGGGATGTTTTTTAGGTTGTTTCGGTTGAGGTAAAAAGGATATTTAATTTGTTTGTTACAAATTTCAAGGAAAATTCTACGAAAATATTTGTTTTAATGATTTTTTTTTTTTTTTTAGTTTTTTGATGATAACTCGGTAAATATGGAAGATAGGAAAAAATGTTATTAGAGTTAAATGAATGAGGGTTTAATTTTCTATAAAAAACGTTAAATAAAATTTTTTGTATCTTTCTTAGTTGGATATCTTGAGAGATTTTAATTTTTGAAAATTAATATTTTTTAAAATATCTTGAAAATAAAATAAATTAATTCTACACTGTTAGAAAATAATGGTACTGAGCGCCATCTAGTATGGTACGCAGTGCCATATTATATAGCATTTTGGGTGTATAACCGAAATATGGTAGAAAATGCTATTCTATACTAGTAAAATCTGCCATACGACTGGTAAAATATGCTATGCCGTATAGTGAAAAGTGCCATACTGTGTGGTAGAAAATTCTATCCGTATAGCACAGGATGCAATTCGTATAGCACAAAATGCTATCCGTATAGCACGAGTATTATCATATTAAAAAATATTATATTTACCACGGATTTTTTTTTGTCTAAAGTGATTTTATTCTTGCAATTGTAATCATCGAGGTATCAGAATTTGATATCACCGATAGGGCGGGGAAATTTCCGGATGAAAAAAACCCCGCAACCATGAGGATTTGAACCTCGGTTCTCCGTGTTGCAAGACGAGCGTCTTACCCCGCAGCCAACCGGGCAACTAATTCAACCATAGTATTTTTTGCTCAAATGCGGGGTTTAAGCGCTCGACCTGCACATGGATACCCAACACATTCACACATCTGGCATAGATGCTCCACATAGAACATGGCGACCTATGAGTGACAACTTTTACTGCCCAGTATAGCACTTTTTCCTATACGTATGCTACGTATCGCTATACGTATGCTACGTATCGCTATACAAACATGGCGACCTATGAGTGACAACTTTTACTGCCCAGTATAGCACTTTTTCCTATACGTATGCTACGTATCGCTATACGTATGCTACGTATCGCTATACGTATGCGATGTGTCGCTATACACTCATGCGGCGTACTGCTATACGTATACGACGTGTGTCTTGCTAATATAGTAACGATTACCAAATGTGTAGTATTATGTACCATACTATGAGTATGAGAGAATGAGCCATACGTGTAGCATTTTCAGCTATGCGTATGGTAAATAAATATTGCCCAAATATATAGTGGAATTTCACATAATTCGGGTATGCACCCAAAATGCTATACGAGTATGGCACTCAGCACCATTATTTTCTATCAGTGTATGAGTAATATTTTTCGTTATCTCGCTTATTTACTGAGTTATCGAAGTATTAATGAAAAAAAGCATTATATCCTCTGTGCAAGGCTGAATTAGTGAGATATGAGTAATATTTTTCGTTATCTCGCTTATTTACTGAGTTATCGAAGTATTAATGAAAAAAAGCATTATATCCTCTGTGCAAGGCTGAATTAGTGAGTTTTTTTTCAGACTCATAAAAATTTCGCGGTTTCGAAAAATCCCCTTATGGGCACTTAGATGTCAAGGTGAATATTGTCGTTGAAAAGTTTGTTACGACTTGAACTTGTTAAGTATTTGGTGAACACTCGTTTTGTTTCAGAGGCGCGCAGCACTCGGATCCCGTTTAACGGTTGGGTTATATGGGTTTTCCGATAACGAAATCGTGATGTAAAATGTTGCGAGATAATGGGAAACGTGGTCTGTATATAATTTTGAAAAGTGTTTAAACCAAAGTGCAAAAGGTAGATAGTTTGTAAAAATAATTGTTTTATATTTTCGACGTCTTTTTCACATTTGTTTCGTATATACAGTTATCACACTCAGCGACCATCATTCTAATTTAAACTCCTGCTGTAATTTTCTGTGGACATTGTCGTGGGAAACCGGTGTAGCCGACTACGCAGTAGAATGGCCGTTTAAATTTAGGGCGCGTGTGGGTGTGATATCAAGCGACGAAAGTGTCGCGAATGCGTTGCGTCTCATGAATTAAATATGAGTATATAGAAGCGAGTATAGAAGGGGTTGGGCGGTTTTACAAGTCCTTGTTACCCCGAAAAAATGTCCGGGAAGGTGAAAAAAAAAAAAAAAATAATGAAAACCACTAAAAAAAAAAAAAGTATAAAAAAGCCATGATAGAAAGTTGTGTACAAAGAGAAATTCCAGCGCTATTCTCTTTGTCTTGCGCGGAGAGGGATCATAACGATCGTCAGTAGAGGCTCCCAAAGACCTCGAGAGCTTTGTCGTGATGGTCGCTCTTTAGGCAGGCTGTAGAGTGTAATTTCAGCATCTCCCACACACGGTACTCACTCGCCAGACACCTTGTAAGCATCCCTCTGACTCAGGTGTATCACATTAATTGTTTTAATAAACTTTGATCATTTTTATAAACATGTATAAATAATAAATTAAATTTCCTTATAGACTTTTAAGTCAATACTGATCAAATATGGGTTTAAAAAAATTTTTACTGTACATTGAATTTATTAAAATATGATATAAAAAAATATTTTAATGATTAAAAAGGCTTTTGAATGAATTTTTCAATTTCTCATCGCCTCTGAAATTATGACGTGAATGTTGGATAATTTGAAATCGTAAATTTTTTTTGTTAAAAAATTCATAAAGTTGCTTTCAATTACTTGATTAATTAATATTTATTGCAAAGTTGACAAGTAATTTTCCAGTGAATGGAATTTAATTATCGGACGTATATCAATTCGAACATGCGAGGAATACCATTTACTATTTGGAAAATTAATAACTTGGCACGTAGTTTAGTATATAAATGATTTCTAATTTATAAACACAAAAATTAAAAAAAAAACACTCTAACATCAATTGAGGTTGATAAAATTGATTAATTTAAGTTTTTCTACTGAAAAAAAAAAAAATTGGGGGTTAAGAAATTTATTAAAAATAGTTATATAAAAAAATTTCAAATCGCTATGCCTATACCGGAAATTATGTCAGTTTTATATCGATGCATCATCAATTTATGTAAATGATGCACGAGATATCCAACTAATTGGCGAATAATTTTTATAACATTTCAACAGATTTTTAAGGAGTTCTTCTGCCTCTTCTGCTGTTGTATCTCGATTTTTGTTCAAATTTTCTATTTTCGTTACGGAAAATTGAAGCGTTTGCCGATAGAAGCGTATAATCGCAAGTTCAAACAACATTTTATCATAAATTCGATAAACGAATAATTTGAAATTTTAATCATACATTATAATTAGTTTATTTATGGATAAAAGTTTCAAGTCAATGCAAGCATTTTCGTTTTAGTACCGAAACCCCTTAAAAGCGTACATGCGCCTAAAGCTCGTCTAACCGTAAAAAAGTGGGGATTCTTTTTGTAAAATCTATAACCATATGTTGAGAATTTTTTTTTTTAAGAATAGGCAGTCTTTTTATGAATTGTTATTCGTATATTAGCTGTGGTATTATCGGAAATATCGCGTTCACAGTCATTCAGACGCTTTATACGTGTTGAACGCGAATCAACTTTGGGATTTAATATTGCAGCTCACAAATGGTAAATAATTTTTATAATTTTTTATTAAATGTAAACTAGTATATGTAACTTTCGATATTAAATATATATCGATAAATTTTGTTTTAGACATGTATATGCAGTTTAACTACTAAAAAATTAGTGAATTCTCAGGTGAATGCAGAGCACACATTATTGTTTCGCATAAGGGGTGTGCGAAATGAAAGTTACTATATTTAGATAAAAAGATATTTGACATTTGGATAATTTAAATAATTTTAAGACTAGTTGTTGTCACTGTATTTTTATCTACTGACCGAAAAAAACAAATTGCTCGACTTTGCGCGAGACGTGGCGATGCAGTTTGTCGAGGTGGACTTTGTTCATTAAAGAATCTTATTAAGGATAACAAGGTCGAGGGTTCCCTTGAGTAATTTTCCACGAGTCATAATCCTTTGCTATTTTATTTCAACCATTTACAAGAGCCGCTTTCTTACAGCGCCTTTTTACCATGACATCTTTAAGGCGGCGAGTTTGATGAACGTACAATGTGAATTTCTCCAGCGCAAAATATAAAGAAAAAAATCGACTACGTCTTAAACTAAAGGTCTAACTTTTAGAAATCCTAATGAATTCAATGAAAATTATTCTTATCTATCAGTTGTAATGAAATATCAAGATAAATACGAAGGATCCACGGGTTGACAAGCAAAATAGAGAGTGAAAGAGGGTTGAGGAGTGGAAATAAGTCTTGAGTACTAAAGGAATAAATCTTAACGACTCCGATCGACTAAATTGGGTCTGTTAGAAAGATTTGACCGGTTAGTCAAGTTTATATAGCGAAAATAAAGCGTTTGAGAACTAGGTGGTGATTTTCTTGCAGGTTGACTTTTTCCCACAGGGTGGTTTCCATGTTTTTTTCTCAGTGTGTTTTCCAACGTCCCTCCAGTGCTTCAGGCTTTTGTCGTTGCGTTGGATCGTTGTCATGGAAAAATTCCCACCAAATCAATATTTTCCCTGATGGTATAATGTGAAATATATAGTTAAAAATCGATTTGATTGAAAAATTTTTTATCGACACATTTTTCGTGATATTATTGGCAGAAGGAGTATTTCCATCATGTGATAAAATGTGTTCACTCGTTGGTTTATAAAAACTTTCTATTTTCATGCTTCTCGCAGTTTTTCTACTCACTCAACATAATCTCGACATAATCCTAATTTTTCACAAAAATTGGATTGTAAAAATTTCCAATTTGTTTCTGATTAACAAATTTTTGTTTACTGTCACATAACGAATTTATATGAATTAAAATTATTTTTTTTTTTATTTTAATTTTTATAAATGTATAAAAATAAGACGAAAAAAAAAAAATGTTTTTTCGTAGAAGAAAACAGAATATACTCTAAGCCGACCTTGAGATAAACGATATTTTTTTTTTTCACTTCTCTGATAGCTGAAGAATGTGCTCGCTTTGAATTATTGTTTTTCAAGTTCTTTATATAGAAAAGATAAGACTTTATTGCAATTTTTACTATACGACATCACGCATGGGTTTAGCCTTGAAATTTTACTTTCTCGGTTACTTATAGTAAGTATATTTCGCAACAATTAAAAAAAAGTTGTTGTGGAAAAGTTTGAAAGGTAAAAAAAAAAGAAAAATTAAAACATTAACTATTACAGCGATATTTCACGCTGTTATATATTGCTTTCAAAATTTGCCTTTAATTTTATTTTTACATACACGACTCAAGTGTTATCTTTTAACATTATTTAGACTAAATTGAAAAAAGTTTTATTTTATTTTTTATTAAATTATTTCGGAAAATTTTATTACACAAATAAAACATCGCAGAACGATTGACCCTCAATTATCTCGTGTAGTTTAAAATGCGATTAAAATTAAAATAAAATTTTCCATTTTTGCTGTTGCCTATAGCGCAATAGTCGATATATGATATATTAAAAAAATAAAAACAAAAATATTAATATTAAATATTAAAAAATATTATATAATAAATAAACCATTTAACGCCGCCGACGTCTGATCAACCGAGGGTTTTACAGCACATCAGCTTATCGTCGATTTTTCCAAACTGATTTTTTTTTTTTATTATTTTGAAGAGCATCACATTTCTCATTTACATCTATATAATAAAAGAAATTTATGCTACTTATAATAGTCTAAAATAATTCAAAAGATTTTTTGAATTGTTTTTAAAATTACCCAGAGCATTTAAAACAAAAAAATAAATGGTAAGTGGTTTAAAACGAAATAATAAGAACTTAACAGATAATTTTGGAATAATCATTGTTTTTCTGTTTTAATTTTAACTTTTATACAGTCATTGTAATCTACGAAATATTACCACACTGAACATTTTTTCTTGGGGTTCATTTTTGAACCTGCAGGGCACCTAAAATCCTCGGCAAATTCCAGTATGTTCGACATGGATCCAAGGATACGCAACTCCTCTATACTGTGAGTATCAATAAAATGATCTAACCATTGTTTTTGGTACACAGAACAGTATTGATTCGCTGCCATGATCCAAAACATTTGATTGGGATTGTAGGGCAAACCTGGCAGTGTTGGCTCGAATTCATTGGTCTTTTTTGCCCAATCTTTGTAGGCCAGGTAGGCTATCTTGAAACCACCGTTGTCGGCGATGTTTTCATTTAAAGTGATTGTACCATTCAACTGCAAACAAAAATAAATGCGAGGTACTTATAAAGAATTCTATTATAAATGCATTTATATAAACCCAAGCTTCTTACATGCCATCCATCGTATCCTTCCACCGTGTAATTTTCGTATTGATCAATCAGGCACTGCGCTTTTGACATAAATGTTTTCTCATCCGCGGGAGTCCACCAGTTGAATAAATTTCCGTCTTTGTCATATTTTCTGCCAACATCGCTGAAACCGTGAGTAATTTCATGACCAATTGTATTGCCTATTGCCCCATAATTAAGGTATTTCGGACGTTCCTTGTGGAAGAAATAATCTTGCAGTAACGCAACTGAAATAACTGGTGCATTTCGATATATTCAATACTTGCAATTCCAAGTTATGAAAAATTTGTAAAAAACTCTTGATAGCACTTACAAACAAGATTGTCGGTAATGCGAGTATATACGTTAACTTGAGTCGGTCGTGAAGTGTATGGCGATATATACGGATCACGCAGTACGCTGAAACGGTTTATTTTGCGCGAGCGGCTTACCTTTAAAGAATTTTGCAAATACTCGTTTTCGTCCAACACGATGCCTTCGAAACGTTTTTCCAGCTCGCTGTAGTCTATCAGCGCATCTGAATAACCAACTTCAATATTCATCGAATCAATTTTGTCCAAGGCATAGTTTCGTGTTGTATTATCCATCCAGTCAGCCTGAAAAATGTCAGAATTAACCCAAACATAATTTCGATATATGTCCTTCTTTACATTTTGGAGAATGATTTTGAATTGTCGCCGAATATTTTCCGCTATTTCAGTAATACTCCTCCTAGTATCTTCGTCAAAATGTTTCCGAACGTACAGTGCATCAATATTTAACGGCATTATGAACGATAACGTGGCAAGGCAGAACTCCCATCGGTTCTTATCAAAATCAGATGTTGTTTCATGCGTGTTAGTACGAAGGGCCTTGTCGATGACCATGATTAGATTCGAGAACAACGCTTTGTATATTATATAATTAGCGACATTCCTCTTTGGAACTGCATTGATCAGCTTTGTCATCTTATTAATGTACGCAGGATCATCGACCAAGACCATCGTACTGTCATCTATGACAACGTTTGCTGGAAGTAAGCTCCGGAGATATTTCTTCCAGGGAATATCTGGGGCTAGCAGTGTTAGGTCTGCCAAACTTATTCTAATCTGATCGTCAGGCTTGGTAAACTGCAAAAATAATAAAAGAAACCTCGGTTAAATCTGTATAAATGTCATTCGCCAGGAGTAATGATAGTTGACTTACGCTTGCCAGCAAATATTCCAAAGCCTGAACTCGAGTAACCTCTTTTTTGACCCATGTAACATTTTCCGCACCCAGGGACATAGCTCTTTTCACAAAAGTATTGTCTGAATCGAATCTCATGTCAAAACTCAGCTGTAAATTTATTATAGCATTAATATCATAATCACGTACGGGTTTCATCTTTTCTATCATTTGACTCGGATGAAAATTTCCGTTATCTCGCTTATTTAGTGAGTTATCGAGACAAGAACGAAAAATATGTATAATCGTATGCCCTTTTGACATTCGTATCGCGAAATACTTAAATTTCACTTTGATAATAAATGAAATGAAATGAATAATAAATAAAAAGTTTCTCAGACATCATTTTACACTGCAGGATTAAAATTAAAGGTACATACGCTCAGGATACGCTCGCTCGAATTTGTTGGATTCACAGAGGAACTTAAGTGTATGAAATATGCCCCAATATATCCAACATCATTGAGCTTATTGATGATCTCGATCCAGTTGAACTTCGTCTCGTTCCACTTGTCTTCTTTGAGCACTGGCCAGCCACCGAATGGCTCCAAGGTGTCCCAGAAATGCTTCAGACCTTTCTCTTTGATGACATCTGAAAAATAAAGTATTTATAAATATGACAATATTTTGAATTGTACAGACCGTCAGGGTTTAATTTAATGGCAGCACTAATTCAAGCGAAATGAATATTTACTACCATTGAATCGGCCGCACGCAAAAGATGTCTCAGTATATATTCCGGCAGACTACAGCGGGACTTGCGGTTTGACACCGGCTTCTGGTTGCCCATGATAGCTAGCGCTGTACCATTATTAATGGGTGCGTGGTACTTTCACTGGGTATCTTAGAATTTTTCCGGTTCGATTCCAGCAAACGATCATGATAGTCTAGGGTATGTCCGTGCTGAACCGGAAAAAACAAACATTCCGGAGCCAAACCGCAAAACTCGCCGTAGTCTGCCGGATATCTACTGAGACATTTTTTTGCGTGCGGTGCGCGGTACTTACTTGTGTTCATGCAGGACTTGTAAAAATTTTTCATTTGTCTGAATGCATTCATCTCATCTGGAGGACTCTCTTCTTCTAGGATGTCCCTTAATTGATTTTTTACCATATCTTCAATCGTGGCGTATGAATCTACACTACGAATTTTATCGGTAGGAAGAGTTGTATGAATGCGATATCCACCACAGGCGAACTTGTAAAAGTCATCACAAGGATCTACGTGTCTATCCATATTGTGCAGTATATGTTCAGCTATAATCACCAATTTTTTCATGAATCGAATTTTATTTGATAATTAATCTTCACATTATCATTTATAGACATATAGTTAATTATTTACTGACAGGAAAAAATTATACAATAGGGTGGCCCAAAAATACCGACTATTTTTGTTTTTCGGATCTCATATCAAAAAATCTGTTCATCATGTTTCAAGAGCCCTCTGGAAAATTCAGCCCGATATAAGCATTTTTAAATTGGCAAAAATAGTCAAAATGTGGTTGTTAGCAATTTCTGTTTTGTTTTTTTTCGTGCCACCTTCTGTGACTATGGAAATTTAAACATTGCATGTGTTTATTTTCTTTATTTGGTGAGATATTTTGTGCCACAGGAAAATAAGGTCTTAATATTATTATGGTGAGGTCGTTCGAGAACATCGAAATCAATGTATGGTTAGAAAACTTTTAAAATTTATAGGTGACTCTTAAAATTAATACTTTGAACAGAAACTTTGTAGAACTTATTTATATTACATGTACAAAAATTTGCTGCAGCGAGGACAGGAAAAAAATTTTTTTCTCAAGTCATTTGACCTTTTTTCGGAGATTTCAAAATTCACAAGCGACCTCTAAAAATGCATGTATTGGGCCAATTTTTTAGAGAGTTCTTAAGATATGATTAACGTTTTTTTTTTTTTATGAAGAAAAAGTTAGACTGACCTAAACGGTGGCATTCTTTAGTTGTGCAGACATTTTCGGGTGGAAAATCCGTGATATTCGGCTTCTCCTCCAGCGTGTTGTTCTCCGATGCAATAATCTTTGGTATAACAAAAAAATAGAACGCTAAATACCAGATGAATAAAATATTCAGCGTCATTTTGCAATGTAATGAATTGAGTTTCTCGTTACAAATTGCGCACCAGTGTTGACGTGACCGATAAACAACCGAGTGCCGTCGACGTCTGATAATAAGCCAAGGTTTTTCAGTGTCCCAACTTATATAGTGTCGGTTTTCTAAATAATGTAAATTTTTTTTAATGCTTCGAAGCACAGCAATAATTTTCTATATTAGCTTCAATAGATAATTTCAAAACAATATTTTTTTTGTTTTAATTTTTTTTTTTTTACTGCCATAGTAAACTACAAAACATTACCGCATTGAACATTTTTTCCGGGTAAAAGCCGTCGCATGAATCCGCGTTCGCATCCATATTGCGCAGTTATATATTTGGCTGTGAAAATTAATTTTCCATGAATCGATTTTTCTTTCATGGTTAAAATTGATATTCTCTGTATCTTAATTTATTAATAAATAATTAAATAGAAATAGTCAGTCAATCTGTTTTAACAAACGGTTAGAGACACATGCTGTACGAAACGTATAATTGTCTTGCTTATTATTATGTCTATTCAATACATTATCTTAAACATATTACAGAATAGGCTAAGTCACCTTTAAGATTTTTATTATAGTATCCCTGATGGAAAAAATTTTTTAGATTTTCTACGAAAATTTCCATATTTTTTCTGACTTTTATCAAATATTGAGACATCACGATCGAAGAAAATATATGGGAAAAAAATCCCGGAATATTTCGTTTTTTTCCATCATATTTATTCCATTTTTTTCGGCATAGTCCTGAAGGTGCCGGAGTACAATTGGAAGTAATTTTTTTAAATAAAATATGGAGATAAAAAATGTTGAGATTTTTTTTTTTTCATTTTTTTAGCTCATTTTCCATTTGTTGATAAAATCGGAATTTAGCGGAGACACATTTTCACCAGAGTGGAGCACGATATTTTTATTTTTTTATTTTTACTGCTCTGATGATAACTGAGGAATGCTCTCGCTTTTGAATAATTATATTTTTCATTTTCTCTTCAACATAAATACTATTTTATTGTTATTATTTCATTGCTATTTTTACTACAATATCACGCATGGCGTTAGCATTGAAATTTTACTTTCTCGGTTACGTATAGTATTTCACAACACTATTTCAAAAAGTGTTTTCGTGGAAAAGTTTGAAAGGTAAAGAAAAATTTAATTGACAGATATCCAACTAATCTTCTTCAATTGATTCTTTGCCCGATCTTCAATTACTTCGTATGAATCTATAGTATACGAGTTTCACCGCCAGGAATAGTGGTATGATTGTAAAATCCGCAACAGGCGAACTTGTAAAAATCATCACATTATTAGACAAGTTCGCACCAGACTCTCACCAGGTCTACACAGAATGATTTGCCGTCAAATTGTAGTAGTAAGGCCCGCAGCAGGCTCTTATACATTCGAGCCCCCCAACAGATACTAGTACATGTGCATGGATGTTTTTTTTTTTTGGTGCGAGAGTAAATTTTTCTAATTAAGTCCTAAACTTCATCGTACTTAGAGAAAATTTTGACGCTGAATGAAAATAATCCAAGTCCGACAAAGTTAAAGACTTAGAAATGGAGAAGCTACTCAAATGACGAGCATATAGCACCATTATATGCTGCAGGCAATAGAGCCGATTCTACTCCGATCACAAATACGGCACAATCTTCTGCTGGAAGCTATGGTAAAGCTACTCCGAAGACGACCACGGCACCATCATTTACTAGAAGCGATGATGACCCTTCTCATAATGAATGTATTTCTGCCACGATGATCTCACTGTAGCCAACTGAGAAAATGACACAAGACTAATACTCTAACGCTTAACAGATTGCTCATTTGTCTCAGACGTAAAATACTTCAACAAATAGAGAAAATGAATACATGCAAATTTTAATGTTGATAGTCACAAAAGGCGGTGCGAAAAAAAAAATTGTTTACAATCACATTTTGACATTGTTTGGAGATTTCAAAACTTATGAGCCATCTCTAAAAATACTTGTATCGGCACCCGAAAAATAAAAAAAGTCGGTTTTTTTGAGCCGCCCTAATCTCAATACCCACGGGATGTCCGGTGGCCGAGCGGTCTAAGGCGTCAGCACTCGAGTAGCGAGGCGCTGGGATCCGGCTCGCACCAATGGATATTTTCTCAAAAAGAAATATTTAAGTGCGAACGCACCGATATACCTCACCGTGGTAAAAACGGAATGTGTTTGTTTGGGTGTGGCCCTCTTTACCCTAAGAGGTGAGCTGTAAGTCTTCCAACCAACCAAAAAAAAGCAAAACCGTGTATCAGAGAGAGCTCGATATTGAGATCAGTACTCAATATATCGAGTACTGGGCGATAGATCGTTCGTATTGAGCTACGACTTGGACACTTTTCCACGCTCCCCCCCTCTCCTGCTTGTAAGCTAACGTCTCAAGCAGAGGGGGTCCACCTTCCCACATAAACGTTGCCCTTGAGTGTACAGGCATCCCTTACTGTATAAGCGCCTTGCTTTCGTAACATGGGCTTAACTACGAAGGTCGACAGATAACGCACCCATACTTGATCCAAAAGTGTATGACCCGGACCATCGGCGCTATGATCTGATGAGTGAGTGTATGGCTTCATATCTGAAACTCCCTCTCTCTTCGAGTGTGTGCAGGCGACCATATGATAACCCCCACCTACAGTGGGTCAGGGTGTGTGGGTCTAAGCGACTGAGCACTCTTCAAGCCATTGAGCAAAAAAAAAAAAAAAACACCTATGAGTTCCATGTTTTAAGAAAAAAAAATTTACTATTAAAAAATCTAGATTAAAATTTTTGCCCAAGGTTTTTTACTTCAACTGTCAGTAAATAAATATAAACTTATTTCAGATTTGCATTTTCAGTTATGGCTTATGTTTATTAACGCAGAAAATTCCCAACATTGATAAAAATATTAAAAATAGGAAAAGCCCAGTCTCATAATAGGTATGTCAACTGCAGGTGTGCAGAGACGCTTTTATAAAGCTCACGCGATACATATCGCGTGGGATAAAGTGGTGCCTGAAGTGGTGGGTGATGGAACCGGCTCGTGCCACGCGCCTTTCGTTGAATGGGCCAATTACGTGTTGCCTTTGAAAGTTTCCTGAATGAAGCCTCGCGACAGCGACGACGATGACGAAGTTCTCAACAATCTACTTTTCCTGCATTCATGGCTGGTGTGCGATAATCATATTCACTGCGCGGTATAACATTGACATGATGTCGAAATGAAATTAAAAATTAACAGAAAAATCAATGCAGTAGCGTGAGCCGATGAGAGCTTTGTTCAACTGATCCAATATTTCGTTGCTGCTGGAGTGCGCGCATGAAAAGTGAAGAGCTCGTTAAAAATTGATTAAACGCGGTCGTGTGATGTACGTGGTAGAGCTTGAAGGTGACAAGTGACTCTATTAGACGTGAGAACGAACATGATAAATAATTCTAACGGGATAAAATCCTCCACGAGTGTAGGATGGGTCAACTAAACGTCGAGTGGGTGGAGTACACGACTGCGTGCACACGCCAGACAGCGTCGCACTGCGAATGCTGATAAATGAAGACCAGTCGTGCATATTCGCCCATCGCGAGGACCTCGGGGATGAAGTGGAATACTAAATGAAATGGCGAATCAAACGTCGAGACGGGAATTTACATTTTCACTTGCCTAGGGCATTGCAGATGAGAAGTAAAACTTCT
Organism: Macrocentrus cingulum; assembly: GCA_002156465.1. Lineage (NCBI taxonomy): Eukaryota > Metazoa > Arthropoda > Insecta > Hymenoptera > Braconidae > Macrocentrus > Macrocentrus cingulum. Next base: position 48,288 of record MVJL01003438.1, read on the forward strand.
TGTCTGATGCTTGTACACAGATTTGCCCGACATCTGGGGGTATAGTTACTCCTGAAAATCTTGTTAAATCTCGCCCTCTTTATCCATCAGCCTCTGTCGAGTTCGTGCAGACTATTTGTACGAGTTTTCCGCTGATGTGTGTAGAAAAAGAATATTTATATTGGCATCAGGCCAAAACTAACCCTTAACTTCCTGAATTCCCGTCAGAATTTAGGCCATGAAAGTCTCATGGAATTTTTTTTTTCATTATTTTATTTTATTTAGATACTAAAAAAAAATATTCATGTTGAAAAAAAAATTTCAATTGATTTTTTTTTTTAGTTTGGAAATAATTTAATGAGAATAAGTATGTTTTTGGTTATATGTGGTTGGGTTTTGAAAATATGACTGTAATAAAATTATAGGAAATTTATCGGAAATTCTATGCAGATATAATTTAGTGAAAAACACGACTCAACTATAAACCAAGTTGAACTTGCAATTTAATTACAGTCGACACTTGTGGTTCATATATAATACAGACTCTCGGGATTATCAAAATATATTTGGTATAGTAAAAAATAGATTTTGATTTGAAATAAAATTTTTATTTCGAAAATATAACTTTAATTTATCTTCTATATAGATAAAAATAAATGTTTGACCTTTATACAATTGTAAACTATGCATTTGATCATGTGATGATCTTTATAGCAATGTGTTGTGCATGAGTCTATACGAAGGTTTCTGAGTTGGTACGACCAAGTGTAATAATGTCTTTCCTTCAAATTTATTTTACTTAGTGGCGTAGCAACGCGTGCAGGGTACAGCTAGTATAAAATATTTTTAAAAAGAAGATTTAAGTCTTGTAAATGCGAAAAAAAAAAGATTTTCGAATCAAAACTCATCGAAATATTATCGAAAATACACTAGGCGAGTGTAAAATACACCCTATTACTTTGCATAAGGGCTGTGCAATAATTCTTGTATAGTAAATTTTGCATTTTAATTATTATTTAGTAATCGCTTTAATTTAGATGATAATTAATGGAATTATTAAATCTCTCTATGATTTATTATCACTTATCCAGTAGTAATTTCGTACCGATATATATTGAAACCACTGTCTGTAGTATCAGGGTAAATTTCATGTAATGTAAATTTATCGCGGTTTAATATGATTCATGAATAATAAAAAGAATAGAAAAAAATCATATCAAATTACAAAAAATGTATTTACAAAATTTTCAGTTATTTTTTTTTTGGCTGTTTTCATTTTATTTTTTATTTTTAATTTTAGAATTTATGATATAATATAATAATTACATGAAAAATGTCATAAAATGACTCAAAAAATTGCATAACGGCTGATGGATTTAAATATTAAAACTGAAAAGTCATAAAAATAATGATTTTGGTGTAAATATTTAAAAAATGATTGAAATATGGTATTATATTTAAGAATGAAAAAATAAATCAATCAGCATATAAAAAAAGGGCTTAAAATAAGTGCTAATTATAGACTGTGGAATTCTTGATTGATAGAAGGCGGGAATGAAAGTTATAAAGAATTTATAGTATATCAATAATCATATAGCTATATTGGTGTTTCTGTGAGTTTTAATGAATTTTTCATTACTGCTCAATACCCGCGATCTAATGGAGCTGAATACCCCGAAGCGGACAGTAATTCGCTTCGATGAATTCACTGTATATACATCATTATCAAACGATTTCATGTGAAAGAGGCAACATTTTTCGCTGAAGTTTATTATATGTCCAGAGGGAGATGACATAAATTTCATTTGAATCCTTTGGATCATGGAAAAAAAGAGATTTCACTGAGAATTGTGTATTATTTATTTTTCTTTTTTCTTATCTCTGGCAAATTTTACTCAAGAGATGTTACAAAGAGTACTCATTGGATATCGTTTAGTTTTTTATTGATAACTCGGTAAAAAAGCAAGATATCGAAAAATTTTATGAGAGTTAAATAATTAATGATAAAATTATCTACAAACAATCTGAATCAAATTTTTTTCTATGTTTCTTACTTTCCAAGATATTACCGTTTTTTTTTCTATTGTTTCAAAATATCTCGAAAATGACGTAAAATACAAAAATTAATTGGATATTTTTTTAGAAAATTTAATTTTCAATAATTTTGTTTGAATAACATTTTTTGTTATCTTGCTTATTTATATACCAAGTTATCAGTACAAAAAACCAAAAAATATCCCTAAAATTTTAAAATGTGCGAACCTTTTTAAAAATTGGAGAAAAAAAATTTGTTTTCTTTATCAATACAATTGATATACAATTTTTGTCACTTTGTTTATTGATGCTCTCATTTTAAATCATTCATTTAATCATAAAAAAATGTCAAAATGTATATTGTGTAGCAAGTGCACAAAAACGCCAATTTTTTGACAGCGTGCAAGTTGTTCATGAGCCAGGACTACATTTGTAAATTCGTATTCTTAACGAATGTAGTCCTGGAGAGTACAAATTTCACGCTGTCAACATTGCCGCCATTATGCACATGTCAAGAACCATATTTTTTCCAACAAATGTCAATAATGCTCGGTTTCATCACTCTGGTGGTGCTAGTAAGTGACAAACATTGCCGCCATTATGCACATGTCAAGAACCATATTTTTTCCAACAAATGTCAATAATGCTCGGTTTCATCACTCTGGTGGTGCTAGTAAGTGACTAAGTGTCTGAAGAGTTCGCAAGACCAGTCAAAAAAGGGTCATTTTACGCACTAGTGAAAAAAGACGCACTTTAGACACGGGATGTTAGCAGTGAAAAAAGTGTCTGAAGAGTTCGCAAGACCAGTCAAAAAAGGGTCATTTTACGCACTAGTGAAAAAAGACGCACTTTAGACACGGGATGTTAGCAGTGAAAAAATCAGCCGCTTCATGGCGGCTTACGAGTGAAAAAAACGAGCTTTATCTAGGCTTGTGTTGCAAAAAATCTTTTTTGGTACTTTAGCAAAGGAATATTAAAAAATTTTGCTTTCAGATTTATATCAAAAATATCGCAAGAAACATAGCATCAAATATTGCAACAAAAAGACAATAAAACTCATAAAAATATCTTCCAAACGACTCCGCTGTAGACGTCTCGAACAAATCTTATCCAGCCCTAAGAGGGTATGAAAAGTGAAATACCACAAACATTCCGAGATGTATTTCTCGGAATTTCTAATTGTAGCATTTGCGGTATGTACAATGATAACAGGAGTATATGCGCGCAGCGTAAGCGGAAACCACAACAGCAAAAGGGAGACCTCAAAATGGAGATGTATTGAAAGATGAAAATACTCCGGCATATAGCGATACATCCAGCGAAACTAGACCCAACCGGATTTTTTTACATCTATGTAACATTTTAACAAACATAGGGAATATAGGTGCAAAAGGGGTTTTAGTACTAGCGAGCATGTATTAAAGGTGATATGAGACGAAAGCTTGAATTAAAACTAACTTGGACAGAAACATTAATTTCAATTTGTTCAACATCACTCGTGTTCGTTATGCAAATACACAACACAAATTCACGAGAACACGAATCGTCGAGAAGTAAGTGCGGTTCGGTATAAAACGCTTCGGGTGAAATGTTGATGAAAATGTGGAAAATTTACCTCGCGAATTTTCCATACATCCGTTCGAGTATAGCACGCATGTGCACTAGTAATCAATACCAGTTTGAATGTTTTGACGTGGAATTAAATATCAGTTGGAGTTTATTTTATTTCTACCCTTTTCCCTTACATATGCAACAGTGACGCACATATAGAGGAGTCGATGGCCGACAGAAAACCGGTGAAATCCGACTGCAAATATCGTGATGACCGCCAGATTTACAATAGCATTGACGATCAAACTGGCGCGGATAAAATTTGCTGCATGTTGTAGCGTTATATACTCGCTTAATGGATATCGCTCGTGTGTCATTTGCATTCGGCTGGTGCAGAATTCTGCGGATAAACCGTTGGCAGTGTTTATTCGTTAAAGCAAGTGACATGCTAATTATAATCCGAAAAGCCACAGTGATGAATTTAGAAGCTTTGGAGTTAGGTATAGAGAGTTAATCGTGCAATCAAGCAGTGGGATTTTTATATATCAACTGACAGGTGCAGGATGAATGTGAAGATTATAGAAGAAATGCGTTTTAGTTTCCCCGGGAAATATCACGTTTTGTTGCTTGCCATATCGATTTCCCGTCCGTTTTCCTCGCTGTTGAAGGATATTAACTCTTTTTGTTCGCTGATCGAATTTGTTTTTTCGATAGGTACATTTTTCTTTTTTTTCGTTTTTTAATCTATTACATTTTTTATCAAGTTAGTCTTTATTTTATTTAGTCGTCAACTGTTTTCCCTGAGGACATCTGTATACATTGGCTTGAATCAACTGCGACATTTATTGGGGTTCTGAATGTTTTTTAGTAGTAAGAAGGTTTAAATCGTATTTTTGATTTATAGTCGTGAAGTATTCTCTTTATTGTTGTGAGTTTCAAGATGAAAGTAAATAGTTTCTGAACCTATAAAGACAGTAGTATTTTTTAGTGACGTACTTAACACGTCTTTATAAAAATGATTAAAGAGACGAAATAAATGGAAAAAATATATATTTTGACAATAAAATGAATATTTTTAAAAAATAAAAAAAGTCTTCTCATTATTTATTGATGCTATACTATATTAACTATTTGAATCTGTTAAATAATATGTATGGGTATATGTGTTAGAGTATTGGGAACGAATTAATTTTAGTTAAGTAGAAAAGGTTGCTTTTATTGACCGAAAAATTATACACAGTTAACAGAATTGCATTTTCAATTGCTGAAATAATAACTATAATTATAGAAATGGCTTTTTTATTAACGCGGTATAAAATTGGATTTTCTGTGCTGTTATATAGTTCACATACTATTATATTGTAGAGATGAAGAAGATTGATGGACACTTTTTCATGTACTGTGAAAAAGTGCACCCTGTCGCGTGCGGTTCTGTTGAACGTGATCAAAATAAACATTTATTAATTTTTAATTCATGTGCTACATTCTACAAGGTTAAATTATCACTGTACGTTTAAATAACTTTTTTTACTCAATATATCTTTCAATCTATTCAATATTTACATGACCAGCAGTTTGAATTAAATATTATTGTAAAATATATTATCTCACGAACGAATAAATTTACAAGAATTATTTAGAGTATACTAATAATAGTTTTATAGGAGTATCAGCAGTATATCTGCTATATTAATAACAATAGAACTATAGTCGTTAAAAGTAGTACTATAGTAGATGAAATAGTACTATAGTAGTATCAATAGTACTATAATCGTTACGATAGTACTATAGTTGAAAGTAGCACTATGGTAGATAAAATAGTATCGAAGTAAGAACAATAGCATCATAGTCGTAACAATACTTTGACAGTAAAAAGTAGTACTATAGTAGATGAAATAGTACTATAGTAGTATCAATAATACTATAGTCGTAATCACAGTACTATAGTTGTAACGATAGTACTATAGCCAAAACGAAGACACTATAGTTCTAGTAGTAATATGGTAGAAAAAATAGTATTATAGTTGTAATGACAGTACTATAGTTGTAACGATAGTACTATAGCCGAAACGAAGACACCATAGTTCAAGTAGTACTATAGTAGAAAAAATAGTATTTAGTTGTAATGACATCACTACAGTCGTAAGGATGATACTAGTTTAATGTAGTACTATGGTGGAAAAAATAGTACTATAGTGGTAATAATCGTACTATAGTCGCGATGACAGCACTATAGTAGCAACATTTAAACTATAGTAATAATAATAGTTCCAACTATAGCATTAACAATAGTACTTTAGTAGTAACTGTAATACTAGAGTGGTAGTAATAGTACTCTAGTAGTAAGTCTAATATTATAATGGTAATAATAGTATTCTAGTAGTAACTAATACTATAATGGTAACAATAGTACTATGGTATTCACAACAATTAAGAATAATAAAAGTTCAATATTAAGATTAGCAAAATCGCATCAAAAATAGTACTATAGTACCATAGTTTAAATTCTTATTCAATAGTTCCGTAAATTGTTTCTATATATAGTGCTCTATAAATTATAATTAAATATGAAATAATTGCATTAAAATAAATAAAATAACAAGTAAACAGTTTTCTAGCAAAAATTAAGAAAATCATGTAAAACAGTTTTGGTATAATCAAGTTAAAAATTTTTGTATTCATTTTATTTTATACAAGTTTTATGCTTAGTTAGTTTTTTATGTATCAATTTTATTATATGAAAATTATTTTGTATATGTTATGCTTTATATAAATTCATTCCATTATAAAATTCGTTCCAGTGAGTTGCTAATAGCGAAATATTTTCGTTTTTACAGCCCATCATGAATTCAATTTATTTCTGTCAAATGGACAAAATATTACATGTCCCATTCGGGGGAATGTATTTATTACAATAAAAATATAAAAAATGAGTTAAACATATATCATAAAATCAACACATCAACAGTAGTCTCTCATTAACACATTTTCAAGTACATGATTTGAATTTCATTTCTGAAGTATCCAGAGTGCGTCAGTGGGCTACGTAATTACTAAACTAGGTCAAGCCCCTTTGGCACTTAATTTCCAGTGCGGCGACGGCGATAATAGTAGTACCCCTCTTCGGGGGATGTATGGAATCTATATATACACGAAATACGTGCTCCAAAGGAAAAAAAGTGGAGCCGATAAAAAAAACGAGTAAAAAAGGATAATAATAATAAAAATAATAAAAACATGGAATACCTGCCATGCGAACGAATTTTCAACAGTTTTCTTTTTCACCCCAGCAAAAGATTTATTCGCACTGTCAACCCCATATAGCGAGGGAGCAAGGAGAAAATGGGATATATCGTGTCGCGCGAATGGGTGATCAAATCGAACGACGGTATGTCCATTAAAATAAGCTTTTATCAAGTTTACGCAACCAGTTGCAGCAACATCTGCTAAACTTGTTCTGATTCTCGACACTGAAAGCGCTCTTCTCCCGCCATTTGCTACTGCTATACATATATATTCCGGAATTTTATGACTTCGATCGTTTACGCGACAGTGACCCGGAAACGTTCAATCGGGCGATAGTTTATCGCCCGGTTATTTGTCGAATTCTTCTCGTTCAACTCTATCACGATCTTGCGACTTGCCCAGGCAAATAATTCCGTATTATTCTTGATGATGGGCAATAAGGATCGCAATTTAGGTTAGGTATGTCCAACTGTCTCTGGCTGTTGCTTTGCCGTGTTCACAACAGTCCAACGACGCTCTCTCGAGAATTGATAGTCGGCTGAAGCGTTAGGGACAATCGTGGTAATTGAACTAATTGCGTAGTGCAATTATTTGGAATTAATCGCTATAAACCGCTTAATTATCATGCCACACAACGCGCACTGTGGGATTGGCTGCTTATTCCTACCCAATCAGACAGACTTCTCCTTCCTCTTGTTTATAAGTCACTACTACGAGACGTTTGTCGTGCGTGCATTTTAATTTTTACGAAAATAATTACTTTCCAGTTGCGGATATCCCGTTGTAAATTACGATAAATTTTATTTTTATTTATTTATTTATTAACCGATAAAATCATTTTTATCGTGTCAACATTCGATGATTGATTAATAAGTCGTGTTCCTAAACTCAAAATGACGTATAGAAAAATTCTTTTACTGTTTTAAATCATGATATCTTTAAAACTAAGGGAGATACAGATTTTTTTAAAGAAACCTTTTTTGTAGATAATTTTATTAGCTATAAAATAGGTGCTTAACAAAATTTCTCTAACTTGCATCCTTATCAAGATATCTGCAAGTAAAAATGTCTGAGTTTTTTAGCGATACGCCCTTTTGGCTTTAGACATGCGAAGTATAAAACTCATTGAAAGAAATACACACTTGAGAAAGTGAGGCTTTTTTGAAATTTAAAAAATTTTAATCTGTGGGTTTGACTTGTGTAGTCAGTATAAAAATTCTATGACGCATGCGCGCCGACTGTGGCTACTGATTTAAGCGTGTGATTCGCGCGCTTTGGTTGTCGTGTCAGTGTGACACGTCTCTATGGGCCAATTAAGATTTACGCGGCTTGATGCACAGCGTGCGAGAGATTTTTCACTGTATTATCGCACGGTGTCTCGTCCTAACTATTTCACTGGGCGCTATACATCCACAGATACAGCGCCCTCGAGGCTTTTGAGCTCAGAGGAAGGGTCATACGCCTGATGGTTGCGATAAATATATATATATTTCTACTACTGTGTGGCGATTAAACAGCTCCCAGGAAATTTCAATTACTTCTCATTCCACTTTTAGTACATATCCACGGTATATCTGTATCTGTTTTAACTTTTTTTTATTTTTTTCCACAGAGCAACCGAAGCCAGCCGGCCATTGGACTTAAGCAAACACCCAAGGCGAGGGTGAGTTATATTCTTTATTCAATTTTTATTCTATTTTTTATATCTATAAGATTCATTAACTCACTTCTTATTTGCGTTTAATTTTTTTTTAATTAAGGAAGATTGATTTATGGGAGATTGGGGGAAGATTTAGAAAGTTGGAAGATTTTTTTTTTATATTTCTTTACTGAAAAAATAAAATACTTAAAGAATTTTATAACTTTCTTGAATAGTTGAAGTGTTTAACATTTTTTTTATGTGCTCGACAGATTGTTATAAAACTTTTAGACTATAAAACAACCGGAAAATATTGAAATATTTTTATTTTAGTAAAAAATATAATAATGAATTAAACATTATTATTCGGATTTAACTTTTTTTAAAACAATTTTTATTCAGGAGAATAAATATATATATATTTTTTAATGTAGTTTTATTATTATTTGTCTTAACTTTAAGGAGTTATATTTTTGTTAGGTATATACAATTATTCATTTTGCATACTAGTTAAATGTTTCAAATTAATTCAATTAGTTTGATGAAAAAAAAAAAAAAGAATCGAAAAAGGCTGCTGGCTTACAGGTAAAAAGTTGATAAATATTTTTTTTCAATTTCATCAGAAAAAAAAAGATATCAATCATATCAACGGCGTTGAAATGTTCGCTACTTCAATTTTACAATTAAAAAATAATGAATTTTTAAGTGATTACATCAGTTGAATGTAAAAAAACTGATTTGTGACGTCGAAATTTTTTAAAAAAATTGTTATTCATTTATTCTGAGGGTTTTTGTCTTATTTTCAAATGAATTCTTCATATTTATGCCTTGAAAAATGTAAAAATATTGAAAATAACTACAACAAAATATAATTGAAAAGTTAAATATTACATTTTTAAATGTGATTCAGTTGTTTCGACTGATTTAGACAGAAAATATTATTGTGCTCGATAATCTGTATAGAAGCACAACGCCCCTTGACGAAAAGTTCTGGATTGCAAGTTCACAAGTTATAATTCGGGGGTGGACTATACGACCATAACAGCGGGCTAATGCTAGAATAGGATTATGCAAACCAGACGTCATGATTAATTCAAGAAGTGGAATAAAGTTTGGTGCGCACGGCGTTCCCTCGCCGACAGTCGAAAAGACAAAGCGAAACGACAAAAAGTCAATCGAAAAAAAAAAAAAGAAAGAAAAAAAAATCAAGTGTGAAAAACAAAAGAAAAGCAAGATATACATTTGCTGCATACCTGCAGAGAAAACAAAAAGAGATGAAAACGCGTCACGTAACCACTGACGTGAATTCGAATTTCTGCATGAGTGCCCTCATATTTCTCTTGGAACAATGCTCGCGTGCGAGACTGGTTCAACGATGTACAACTCCTTCTCTCGCACTTTATATCTACTTTCCGATATATGTCATCCAGGAAAATGCTTGGCTAAAAAAGAAAAAAAAAATATTTCAATGCTTTTTCTTCTATATTTTAAAGTTAAACTATTAAAAATAAATCCTAAAAAATTTTTAAATCATACATTTGATGTTAAAAAAATTAAATATAATTTTTTTGACTTAAAAAGAATTTTTTAAACAAAATTCTAACGAGTTTCTAGCATGTTAAATAATTAAAACAGAGAATTTCCTAGTTTTCATGCATTTAAATTAAAAATAAATTTACCGTGGAAATGCACATACCTATACTGAAGCATTTTCGTATCCAACTGACCAGTGGGTTTTTAATTTGAGAACAACCTTCTAATTATTTGACAAATGATATCACTTCTGTTTTAAAATTTGTGACCTCATATAGTTTTGTTTAAATAAGTATTTGTTGCGATATTTATTTCATAAATGATTTATTTTTAATGACTTTGAAAAACAAATTTTGTATTCGATTGCGCTACGCTGACCACTTTCAAAAATGCATTGAATTCCGTTGAAGTGAATTGAAAGTTGCAGCGCAAAAGAATGGAAAAAACTCAATCGACAGAGGAATAGAATTGTATACCGAGAAATATCTAGAATTTTAAAGAAGTTCCAAGAGTTCATGCATGGGATATAGAGAAACGATGTCAAATCAAGCAGTCTTGTCGGAAATACAAAGAAAATATTTTGTTCGAACCAAATTTCAAACTCAAACAATTCAACTTTTTTATTTATTGTTTTATTTATTAATCAAGAGACTTCGTAGAGTCTTGCGCCAAGTTCAAGCACAAGCACGTTCATACAAATGAATGGCGCAAGAAAACCGAATATCTTTACAGAAAAAATTAAGATTTTAGAATGTTTCAAATTTCAAGTTGAAATATCTCGAAAAATAATTTTTTTATGAATGGCGCAAGAAAACCGAATATCTTTACAGAAAAAATTAAGATTTTAGAATGTTTCAAATTTCAAGTTGAAATATCTCGAAAAATAATTTTTTTATTCTAATTTTTCCTTAGATACCTGTATAAAGTCGATGATGTCCTTTCGATTGGGCCTAGAATTATTGAATTCGGTGCAGTAATAAGGAAAATAAATCCTTAGCAACGAATGTTTCCCCGATTTTTATTTCGATTGGGCCTAGAATTATTGAATTCGGTGCAGTAATAAGGAAAATAAATCCTTAGCAACGAATGTTTCCCCGATTTTTGGTACAAATCGGGACTAGAATTTTAGGTTGTGGATAGTTCTAAAAGGAATGAAGTTGTGTTATAGACCCTGGGGGATGGAATAAAATGATGGCTGCTGAAGATAGGACTAGAATTTTAGGTTGTGGATAGTTCTAAAAGGAATGAAGTTGTGTTATAGACCCTGGGGGATGGAATAAAATGATGGCTGCTGAAGATGAGGTTTAGGTCGTTTTTCAAAAAGAATCTACCGAGAGATTTTTTATTTTTTTTCTATTTCCTTACTACAAAAATGTGTGAAACCTCTAAAAATGCAAAAAAATAGGCGCCAAGTTCATGCGCCTCTGAAAAAATATGTGGAAGGCAAAATAGAGTAATACTACAAAAATGTGTGAAACCTCTAAAAATGCAAAAAAATAGGCGCCAAGTTCATGCGCCTCTGAAAAAATATGTGGAAGGCAAAATAGAGTATCATTTTGTCCCATCACTTTCCCCTATACTATTAAAAGAATAATCAAAATAAATGATGGATGCAGATATACAAAATTTTCCGCAGATATTGAAAATTATTTAATTTAGTATGATAAAATTTTCTCTACAATAAAAATTCAAATGAACAAAAACAAAACAAAGATTTTTCCGAGGTTGTAAAAACACCAAATTTATATAATAACTCCGGCAAAAACATTTTTTTTTTTCATAGTTTTTTCAAGTAACAAGGAAACTCGTAAATTTTTTTTATGAAGCTCATATATAATGTCCTCTATACGAATTTGTTAAAAAAGCGACTAGATGTTATGTTCTAAATGAAACATCTACATATATATGTATATACCAACGCGAATGCAAAATATGCATACGTATAATCATTCATATATGCAGGCATATATATGAACCCATTAACATACATCAATGAAAATATTTGCTTTGCATAAAGAAAAGATAATTAGCGCCCGCAAAAAAAATTTTCAATAAAAATGTTTGAACAGTATGCGGTAGTCAATCTATAATGTGCATGAACACCGGGAGAGTAAAAAGCATTTTCCATACAAAGAAAGGATTTTTCCTCATAAAAAAATTCATTTAAAAATTAAAGCCACGATTCAATAGTGATTTAATATCAAAATTATTCTATATTTTGTCCGGAAAGTTTTTTGTCAATTTATTTTCGCTGTAAGTTAATTTTTCGTCATGTTTTCTTCCGCGCTTATTTTTTTGTAGTCAAAAAATCGTTTTTTATTTCTTTAATATATCTCAATGTTTATGATATGGTTGAGTAATTTTTACGGAAAATTTCACTTCATTTATAAAGTCGTGGTGAACGTAAGTAAATTTGTTTTGCGAAATAAATGTCAATTTAAACTGTAAAATAGCTGTATAGTAGCCATAAGAAGCATTAGCACTGGTTGATGTGCAAGGAAACGAGAAGCAAACGATTATTCAGTTCGTCGGGCTGTAAATTTTTACTGTCTCGTCTTTAGTTGTTTCTCTTCTATATGTATATGCTTCAACAAGGTAATAAAATACCATATTGTATATACAGCACGTCGACGTAGCTCAATAAACGGTCAGGAGTGTCCCTTTTGTGGATTTACTTTTCATCAGAGACCCATGTCATTGCTGGAGAGTCTCTGAAATTCACATAAATTTAATTATAATTTGTGGAAAGGATGTTCGTGACATTCAATCTACTTTGGTAGAGGAAAGCTTCATCAAAATGGGCGCTGCAGAGTCGTGCTCTGATTTCCACTTTGCTATATGTAAGATCCATCCTCCGTCTGTGGATCAGAATTTACCTAAGGCGTGATAACAGTTTCACGTAACCACTCGCGGGAAATGGAAATCTGTGGGGAATATGTATATCGCCTTTATGGCACAACAAATTGGTGCTTAGAATTGCCGTTATTACTGGTTTAAAACCGAAACGTACTTGGTTAGAACTAACTTTATATCGTTTAACGTGTAATTGCAGCCATACATCACATATTTCCAACTGTCTATTATTTATTTTACATATATAACTTAATCTTATCGTATTTTTAAAGCGATAAGAATATAAAATATAATATACTAATATATTATTAGAAGGAATTTTTTATCGAATTGTTGACTGTCTGTCTTATATTTTGTTGGAATAGTGCGTAGGTATGTACCACATCACAAACTCACATAATTTTTCAGTGCGAATTGCATGGATTTTCGATGGAAACAGAATGATTTTTCGGTGCCAAGGTCGCTTATTTTGATACGAGTAGCCGATTTCACTTGAAAATATTTTTTTATGTTATGTAAAAATTAATAAAATAGTAATCTACGATATTTTTCACTCACTGCACTCCTGGAGACGTCCACGCTCGCCAAAAATCGAGGAGAAACTGTCAGTTTGCGTGGTAAAGTCCGGTGAGCGCGGTTTAGTTGCTTTTTAATATCTCTGACGCGTACTGATATCAGTGAAAAATCAATGCTTTCGACGTTACGACCACGTCGGTCAGTTCTTCTCGAGCTTTCGATCGGGGCAGACGTGTCGAGACACACAGTGAGTAAAACATTTCATACATTGCTATTTGTGCAACTAATTCGTTAATTTGTTAATTATCTTAATGAGTCATTCATATATCGATATGAAAACGACATATTTTCGGTGTGAGCCGCCTAACTATTCGAGAAATCGACGTCTTTTGAGGTGAAAATCTCGTACTTTTTCGGTGCAAAACGCATGATTTTCCGATGCAAACGTCGTCTTTTTCGATGCAAATGGCATCTTTTACGATTCAAACGCGTGATTGTACTTGAAAATGTGTCTTAATGTTATGCAAAAATTAGAAAAATGATAAAATGCAATAATTTTTACTCACCGCACTCCTGGAGACGTCCACATTCACCAAAAAACCCCAGGAAGAACTGTCAGTTTTCGTAGAAACGTCCACTAAGCCTATCCACATTCACCAAAAAACCCCAGGAAGAACTGTCAGTTTTCGTAGAAACGTCCACTAAGCCTGACTTTATCGATAATTGCTCTGATATCTCTGACGTGGTGATAGCAACTAAAAATCAATACTTCTAACCACGACGACAGTTCTTCCCGGGCTTTCGGACAGTGCAGACGTGTCAAGGCGCACAGTGAGCTAAACATTTTGTTATTTCACTATTTTCATAAATTTTGCACATCTCTTTTGTCAAGCTTATTTATGAAAATCGCAATCAATATATCTTGATATGTGCTAACATTATCGAAAAAAAACAAACCACAATTTCAAACAGTTGCCGCAAATTAATTGAAACAATTTAGTCGAACGAATTTGAAGATGAAACTCATGTAAATACAATTTTTTTTCGTTTAATCGAATATATTTTTCATTAATATATTCATTTCCATATAATCATGATGTTTTGAATATTAAAAAATTGAAATATGAATAAACTCCATATCTTGAAAAAATTAATGTCTCGAAAAAAAAAAATAATAGCCTGAATATAAGGGTCGCTCCAACTCTATTATCTTATTTTATGTTCGTTTAGCTGAAGGCAGTCTCCACTGCTCACCCACACTCTTTATATCCGCATTTGTACTCATATATGTATAACGGCACAGCAATTGCACGAAAAATCGGGATGGATATCTAAACTTTATTAAATACCTTTAAAAAACCGATTTATTTTTTGAATATTTTTTTTTTGTTTGGGTTTAGTGAATAACTCCTATTCACAAAAATTATCAAATGTTTTTCATCCACGAATTCTGCACATTTGCATCGGCGCGATGCTCTCTCTCGTTGCAATCATAAATTTATTCGGTCGACAGAAAATGTAGTATATATAACTCGAGAGCTTTTATGATATTTTGTTATGTGATACAAATAACGATACTTGTCATTTTCTGTCAAGTCTTTTTATTGCTTGTATATCTACATCGTATAGCTATACACACAAATGACATCGAAATGAACTCGAGAAATACTTTTATTTCACAGATAAATGAGAAAAATAATAAGAAAAATGTATACACTTTTTATCTTTTTAAAAAGTCTACTAAAAGCCCTCGAGCAACAGCATATTTATTTGACCTTTTTACAAGACACAAACAATTTGTTTAAATGTGATCTCGTTTATCATTTGTTCTTTTCCATTTTACTGTGGTGTTTATCGACTGAATATACCTACAGCAGAACAAACCCATCAAGTTTTCTCATCAGTGCACAAAATTGCCCTCTTTTAACTGACCCATCAGAGATTTATGACAATTCAAGCGTAACGAATCATATCGCATATTGTCTATATTCTGTTCAAAGGCCGCATTTTCACCACTGTATGCGAAAATGCTCGCTGTGCGATACAAAAGAATTGTGAGGCGGGTAAGAGGGTGAGAATAGCATGTGTGTGCATCTGGAATAAAAACATGCGCCCACGGCTGGCCCGCCATTCATTTGCAAGCGAGAGTGTGCCTCTCAAGTCTGACTTTGTGCGTGTCTGCATCGCAACTTTCTGTCCGTGTGTGCGCATGTCTTTGATTTAGAAAAAACTCGTACAGACACTTGGTGCGCGGAAACACGCGTTTTTCTCTACTCGCGATCGATTTCACGCCGTGAGCTCGCAAGATAACCAGTGTGATAAATGGACCACAAGCGAAAAAATTCACTGTTATTTTTACTTACTTTTTATTTTTGGGTTAAATTTTTTTTTTCCAATTTCCCATTGTCAGTCAATGAGATTGACGAAGGGAGAAGGAGAAAAAGCTCAATGAAATGTCATTGATTGACAAAGAATGAAGTGGAAAAAATGCGCGCTATACATACTCTGATGATGGCTCATCTATTTTATTCGTGCACACACGTTTTCTGGCCACATTTTGTGTCATTCTCATCATGTGCGTGATATCTCTTGCTATTCATTTGCCGCTCAACAATCCACGATTTTTCTGACTGAATTATCCACTGTATATACTTGATACAGTTTAATCGGCTTTAGGAATATATTCTCAATTCATTTGATCTGCCAACGTTTTAAGTATACTGCATTAGTTCTGTCAGGAGGATTGCATTCATTATTATTTTTATTTTTCTATTTTTTTCAATGCTTAAAATAATAGGATTAATTTTTTAGTGTTTTTATTTTTCATAGGCAATTTGATGAGGATTTTATGTGTCGACATAATTTTCGAGATAACTTGTAATAGTATAAAAAATTATGAAGCACTTTACACATGTGTATCCACAAAATTAAAAGGATTTTATCAGTTAAAATCATGATTTTATGTAAAAACATGAGGGAAAAATTCTGAAAAAATGAATTATTTATTTTTTCATTGCAAATAAAATATAGGCAATTTATATCTCGGGTATTGTGAGCATTATGAGAGATTTGTGTATTTTATTTTTTTATTTGATGATGCTAAAATTTGCTATGAAAAACATATTCACAGAAAAACAAAAAAAAAAAAAAAACTGAAAAATCTTGCCCACTTTTTATTTAAAGCAATAGAGAGCAAATTTTTTTTTTCTATTCACAACACATAAATCTTTATTTAAAAAAAAAAAATTCTATATGCCCTATACATTTTTTTATTTAGTTATAATCAATGTTTTTTTATTTTTTTCGACCGGCCGAAAAATGTTTTTTTTTTTTGGCGTATTCTACTCGATTTCAACCGCTATTTTTTATAAAAATACTTGAAATTGATCATAATCTATTTATTTATATCACTAAAGCTGTTTGGTATTTAAACTCGCATAAAACGTGGCGTATTTTTTAAATTATGAACCGAAATTTCTGCAAAATACAGTGTCTATATATAAATGTGTTTTTCCTATATTTAATTTGACTTATTACATTTTAAAAATAAATTATTAACTTTTTATAGCATTAACCAAAAACGGTGTGCTCTATAGTTACACAATGAATTTTTTATAGCACATAACACAACTGTTATTTATATCTCGAATATCAAGAGCATTGTGAAATTCGTGGATATTATTTTTATAGATAACAAAATCTGCTGAAAAAAAAAAAAAAAACACAATATATGGTGAAAGTGGTTTTTATTAAAATTTTCAATGCACGAATTTTTTTATCATCATTTTTATTTTTAATTGAAACATTCATTCTTGTAACAACTGATATTCGGATGAAAATATATTGTAAAGAATTTAGGCGGGAGTATATAAAAAGATGTATATTTTATAGCAAAAGTCGGAGCAAATCGAGGAACGTCTAACATTGACAACAGCTGTCAATCGACTCTGTTGTTTTCCTGTTTGAATGTATGACAACGCAACCGCGTTGCCATTCATCCAAACAGGCATCTGTTTTAATACAGGGCCAACTAGATTGCGCTCGATAGACGAGCGCAGTCGTTAATTCAAATCAGCTGATGAGGTGAAACCTATCAGCTGATTTTCACAACATTACCCTCTTCTTCAAAGAATTAGTCCCTAATGATCAAAGAAAAGATCTGAAAGTTTCCTCAAAATTCAAATCTATTCGTCAAAGAATAGAACGCCATAAAATTCTAATTGTAATAATCGGAACACTTTCAAATCTCACCACGACTTTGATCCTATCTGGTTAAAAATAAACAACAAAAGAATTCTAGAGAAAAAGGCTCGTGGCCAGCAAAAAAACTCTAGCACCAGATGAACATTACTAGAAGCTTGACTCTACGAGGGTATCTTAATTAAGGTCATTTTCATTTTCTTCTTCCTTGATCCCAAATTGCCTCGCAATTCTCTTCTTTCTCTCCAACGATTGGGACTGGTGATAGTCCCAAAAAGAAGGAACCAGGATTCGGGACCAGGCAAAAAGAAACTCTCCAGGGGAACTTTCAAGGAATCTAAACAGACGAAATGGTGATAGTCCCAAAAAGAAGGAACCAGGATTCGGGACCAGGCAAAAAGAAACTCTCCAGGGGAACTTTCAAGGAATCTAAACAGACGAAAACTCAGGCAGAATCATTGTTATAAAATCAAAATTAATTCAAACAAAAGTATTCTTTATTTTAAATAAAATCATTTCAAGGAATCTAAACAGACGAAAACTCAGGCAGAATCATTGTTATAAAATCAAAATTAATTCAAACAAAAGTATTCTTTATTTTAAATAAAATCTATACGGTCAAAGTTCATAAAAAAAAGTTCAAGACCCAACGGCAAAACTACGTGGGGAGAGCATGTCTCTATTTCAAAACATCTCTCCACACTTAGAAGAACCAACAGTCTAACCAGAACTC